>JAJTUV010002296.1:0-162272 GCA_021653895.1 Mastomys natalensis | reverse complement strand
CCCACTCCCCCCCCCTTGCCTGCAATAGAATACAGTCAGGTAAGACTGTGATTCAGCACTTCCGGGAGAGCATCTCACCAGTGTTTTGACTTCTAATGTGTCAAAACATGTAAAGGATTCTAGAATTACAAGTGGATCTCAGAGGTAGTGGAGTAAATTGTCGAATTTTCAAAACAAGGGAATTTAAAAGCTAACCCTCTTAGTCTCTCCGTTTAACAGTAGGAAGCAGAGGCAATGATTTGTTGTTTTCTATGACAAGATGAAGGCTGCCACCATGAAAAGTCCCCCTGCTGGCTCTCCAGCCACCAGGGCAAAGTAGGAATGCACCAGGGCACTGCAAAAAATAGGTAGTCCTGCCAGGATGCTGGTATGAAAGGAGACTTTGTTGGGGAGACTCCAAGGAGCGTGTGAGCACGAGTGTACCCACAGAAACTCATTCCCTCCGAGTTAAAGGATCTGGGAAGTCAGAGCCTTTTCTTCTGGGAATTAAGGAAGCTACTGGAAGAGACATGGAGAGGAAACAAGAAGAGGAAGGGGAAGGGAAAGGAGAGAAAAGCCACTCACCCTAAACTATAAAGTCTCACCACTGTCCAGGAGCACCATCCCAAGT
Organism: Mastomys natalensis; assembly: GCA_021653895.1. Lineage (NCBI taxonomy): Eukaryota > Metazoa > Chordata > Mammalia > Rodentia > Muridae > Mastomys > Mastomys natalensis. Next base: position 161,662 of record JAJTUV010002296.1, on the reverse strand, counting down.
CACCTGACACACCTGACACGCCTGACACACCTGCTGCACCTGCCAGGCACACCTTTTCTGTCTTCTAGGTATGATTTAGATACAAAAACTGATACAACAACTAATCAGCACATCTGTTTGTATCAACAGATAACAAGACGAAGGGTGTAACTTAGTCCAAAGCATACTTGATGGGCATGCAGGAAGTTCTGGGTTCAATCCTCTGCACCACATAAACCAACTGTGGTGGTCTATGCCTACAGACTCAGCACCCTGGAGATGGAGGCACAGGGAACAGAAGAGCTTCACGGAGAGATTGATGCCAGACCCTGCCTGTATGTACATACATACATACTAGCAAAAATGAATTTTGACTGTTACTGTGTGAGTCTCACACTTGGTTTCAGTGAAAAAGGAAAACATCCTTGCTGTGCAAAAGCACACATAAGGTAGATGAGACTGTGAAACTGTTGTCAAGTTGACAGTAGACATAGCCAATAGGGTAAGGAAACAGCGGTGGGTTCCCCAAGTCTGTGTATGTTGGGAGGAGGGGGTCAGACAGAGGCAGGCCCCTCTTCCTAAAACTCAAACAAAACCAGGGCAGACTGAAGACAGAAAAGGATAGTTCCTCGTCTGAGAAAAAGAATATTAGTGAATGAATTCTCAACTAAACACAGCTTCAGGCAGATAGAGGATCCCAGCTCTAAGGTGTAAATTACCGCCCTTGATCCATGCGGTACACATACACAGAGGGGGGGTCTGCCTCTTATCTGTCAGAGAAAATCCAGCAATGGTCTGTGTTCAAGGAGTCTTAAAATCCACAATGAGTCTGCACTGGAGCAACTCTGAGAAGAGGCCTCCATCTGCTCAAGTGGTGAAGGCCAGCGGAGGGTGGTGGGCCCTCCCTGCTGCAGAAAGGGGGTGCTCATGTCCTCAAGCAGAGCAAGGCAAGGAAGGGGCTGTATGTCCATTATCAAGTGTAGAAACTCCAGTCATTCTCTCCTTGTGGCCTAGAGAATTCACCACGAAAAGCTCTGAGATCTTCGTTATACCTGTTCTCTTTGCTTTTACATTTGTTTGTTTGTTTATTGTGTGTATATGGTGGGGGTGGCACGCATGCTATAGCACATATATAGAGGTGTTTATTGTGTGTGGGAGGATCAGATGCTAGACTACATATGTGGAGGTATTTATTGTGTGTGTATGGGGGTGACACACATGCTACATCACACATGTGAAGTATTTGTTGTATGTGTATGGGGGGCACATGCTACATCACACAATGTGGAGGTACATATTGTGTGTGTATGGGGCATGGTGCACGTTATATCACATATGTGGAGGTATGTGTTGTGTGTCTGGGTAATGCACATGCTACAACATATATGTGAAAGTCAAGAGGTGATTTGCAGACACCTGTTTCTCCTACCACTTGGGTCTCAGGGATTGAACCCCCATGGTCAGGCTCATGTCACCAGACTTGCTCACACTCACTCCTGAAAACACTCAGGGTCCTTTGTTTATGCCACAAAGCAAAAGTTTCGATGAGAGAGACTTGGATTTTATTTGCGTTCAGATGAGATGACCACAGGTTAGCCACAAGAGTAGAAGATGACCACAGGTTAGCCACAAGAGTAGAAGGTTTTGCTGAAAAGGTGTGTGGCTTTGAGTGAATGGTGTCTCTCTCCTTTTTTTACATTTATATTTTGTATTACATTCATATTGTTTTACAGAAAATGTGAATAAATTTCAAATTAAATTCTTTCCAGGGTTTAATTGTTGCTGTCTGGTTTGGGTTGTATTGGATGTTGTTGTTATTGTTGTTGTTGTTGTGGTGGTGGTGGTGGTGGTGTTTTTCTTTGCAGTACTAGGAACTGAATGTAGGGCTTTATGTATAGGAAATGTGTGTAACACTGAGCCACACCCAGGATTTATTTTTATATAACTTGACTCTCATAAACTTTATAATTGTCTATTATAATTTAGAAACAATCCATTTATAAATCATAACTAATAATAACAGATCTTTATACTGGAAACACTAAAGTTTTACATTTTAATTTCTTAAAAATTCAATAAAATCTTATTAAGTATCTTCATGAGGCGCCAAGTATGGTGCCATCTGCCTTCAATCCAGCACGCAGAAGGCAGAGGATGGTGGATCGTTGTGAGCTCCAGGCTACTCTGGTTTACATAGGGCATTCCAGGCTAGCTGAAGTTACACAGCAAGACGCTGTCTCCAAAAACAAAACAAGTTTTCAGTCACCATGTTCAACTACTTTAAATTTTACCATTTTTTAATACTTTTTAAAATTTATATTTATGTGTATAGTATGTGTACCACCTTTGTAGGCAGGAGCCTATGGAGATCAGAAGACAGTGTCTAATCCCCTGGAGTCGGAGTTACAGAGACTTGTGAGCTTCCATGCAGTGCTGAAAACCAAACCCCAGTCCTCTGAAAAGCAATATTCTCTCTTCACAGCCGAGCCATCTCTCCAGCCCCTCAAATTTTAATTAATATAAGAGTATCTGTGTGTCTCAAAGGAAGCAAGGCAGCGGATACCAGGAAAAGATGTCTCATAGGCCCAACTCTATGATGCATGGTGTCTTTCTTAAGGTTGTCAGGGGCTCACCATCACTCCACCTGTTGCCATGACAATTTGGAAGAGGTTGAATAGAGTCCTTCCCTTTGTTTTCATGCTGGAACTGGAAATAAGAAAAGGTTTTCTGACCGGGCTTTGGTGTCGCACAGATCTGTGTAAATGGTGTAGGAGCTCTGATGTTGGACCAGGCTGGCTCCCACATCTCATCTCCTCTGTCCACATTCCTCCAGCACATGGTGTGGAGAAGAGGAGTTCATACAGTTCTTTTATCAGGATAATTTGGAATATAGCGGCCCGTGCAATTGGCCGACATCAGCAGCTTCCCCGTGGTCAGTCTAACCTCCCATTTTCATCTAAACTTAGGTTTCTGAGCATAACCTCGTCACGACCTACGTAACAGCAGTGTGGTATGAACTGCAAGTGTAACTGGAGGATAAAATGAGGGGAATGGTCATTTTACACCATTTCTTATAAAACTGCACAGCCCAAATCTTCCTTCCATAGCTAAGTAACATCTTCAACAACAGGAGAGCAGAGGCTTCGAGACTTGAGGTGCGCAGATATCGAGAACAGAAACCCGCACGCTGTGCCTTCACACAAATGCCTGGAGGACAAAAGAAAAGGAGTCTCCTTGAAAAGCCCATGGAACGTAGTGGCTGATACAAAGAGCAAACGATCCGAATCACCTCCGACTCTTCAGTGACAGGCAGCCACAGATAACAGTGGCCTAGACCATTCCAGACCTTTCTCTAGGTTTTTTTTTTTTCCCTACTGAAGAATTGTGCCAAGTACATAAATTAATTTCCTGATTGTTTTCCTTGTAATATTATTTTTTAAAATCCCCATGATTACTAGAGAAGCCCCACAGAGAAGATCTGCTCCTAATTAGTTGTTTTGTCTTTGTCTCCCTGAGATAGATACCTCTATTTCCAAGTCTCGTTGCACCCTGATGAGGTAGGGATTGTCAAGCAATGTCCTGGTTTGCTGAGCTTTGCCTGGCTAGTTTTAAATCTCGAAGGACCATCCAGGGACATAGTGATGGTTCAGAGGGCAAAAAACTACTGTGGATGGGAAAGCATTCTCGGGGGTGGGGTGGGGCTGGGGTTGGGGTGCAGCCAGCTGGCAAATTCAGAGAGAGAGAAAGAGAGAGAGAGAAAAAGAGAGAGAGAGACAGACAGACAGACAGAGAGACAGAGAGAGACAGAGACAGAGAGACAGAGAGAGAACAGAAAGATTACTGAGACAATCAAATTAACTGCTAGTCTAAAAGCCAGATTATATTCCTATTATTTACAAGCCAAGCAAAGAATCTCTTACTAAAGGTAAGCAAAGGCTAGAGCCAGCTGGTTCTCTGAGGTACTAAAGAAACAAAGGGTAGGGAGAGATGGAAGAGATGGCTGATTTTAAGAGTGATTGGAGAGGGTCTAGGTTTGGTTGCCTGCACCCACATTAGATGACTTGCAGTTCTAGGAGATCCAATGTCCTCTTTCTGTCCTCTGAAGGCAACTGCACATACATTCGGATAGTAACACACGGAAACATGTGCCCACACGGGCATACATGTTCAAGAAATAAAAAATAAATCTTGAAAAGTAAAAGTGACTTCAAATTAACAAAAGCGGGGGAAATGTGCTGAAGAAATGGCTCAGCAGTTCAGAGTGGTGGCTGCTCATGCAAACAACCCTTGTTTGGGTCCTAGCATCCACATGGTGGCTCACAATCATCAAGTCATTTGTAATCCTGGTTTCAGGAGATCCAGTGACTTTGTCTGACCTCTGCGGGTTCTTGTGTACATGGAGGTGGAGTATACACATATACAGGTACATACACATAAATAAAAGACAAGTAAGTAAACCTTTTACAAGAGGGAGACAGACAGACAGTAGGAAGTGAAGAACTTCTGGAAGGCATTCACAATCAGATGAAAGATGTGTTCACTCTCTTTAAGCCCAGAGAATGTGAGACACCAGAGTTCCGTGAGCAATGAATGGAAGTGACTAAGTAAGAGCATGGACAGGTGTCAACTCTGATTAAACTTCTATAGTTCTCAGATCAACTGAACCACAGTGTTGGAAGGCATTATGGGTTGCTTTGTGTCTCCTAAACATTAGTACGCTGAAGCTCTGACTCCTAGCTCCTTAGAGCATAACTTACTGTGAAGAAGGTTCTTCCAGTGTAATTAGGACGTGGTGATGCTGGGATAAGGGGAGCACTAACCCAACAGTTCCCTGTTATAAAAAGGAAGATTTGGATCACAGAGTCAGAGGCACCACAATACTGCTGTGAAGATCAATGTCTCCAGCAAGATGCTTCCCGAAGCCAGGAGAGGAGCCTGGTAAGGATCCGTTCAGAGCCTTCAGAGGGATTCCGACCCTTCCCACGTCTCAATTCTCAAACCTCTACACATGGGAGAGAACAAGTGTGCTACACAGAAGGGACCCTAGAAACTATTTTATCCAACCTCCTATGTCACATAGATCTCCTTAATGAACAAGAAGGTCAAATGATCATGTTTCTAATTGTTTTCTGTTATTATAACAGAATACCTGACACTAGGTAATTTCGAAAGAAAAGAGGTCTTAACGTAGCCTATGGGTCAGAACACTGTGAAGTTAACAGTGAGGTAACTGCGTGGGTAAGGGTCTTTCCTGCGCATGTTGAGGGCATCACGTGACAGAAGCACCCACGAGAATGGCCAGAAAGTACACAGAGAGATGCTGGACAAGGATGTTCACTGCTTGTCTTAGTTAGGGTTTTACTGCTGTGAACAGATACATGACCAAGGCAAGTCTTATAAAGGACAACATCTAATTGGGGCTGGGTTACAGGTTCAGAGGTTCAGTCCAGTATCATCAAGGTGGGAGCATGGCAGCATCCAAGCAGACATGGTGCAGGCATTGCTGAGAGTTCTATATTTTCATCTGAAGGCTGCTAGCAGAATACTGACTTTCAGGCAGCTAGGATGAGAGTCTCAAAGTCCATGACCACAGTGATACACCTACTCCAACAAGGCCACACCTCCAAATAGTGCCACTCTCTGGGTCAAGCATATACAAACCATCACACTGCTTCATACCAACTTGCTCACAAGAGAACTGATTCATTTTCTACTAAACCAGCCCAGTCTTATACAAAATGCATTATGCCCTCCCAAAGACCTTGTGTCCTCTCACCTATCCCACTGACAATTGAATTTTAATATATATTTTGGTGGTAGAAACTACCTCAGAACCATAGCAGTCTGACTCCAGGGGGCACTTCTAGGGATGGGAGCTCAGGGTTGTTATTTGAATTATTTTGTCATGCTTTGGTGGTAGACATGTTACCAAGGCAGGCTGCCGTTAGAGGCCACCATTTCCCCTGGAATGTTCTATTTTACATTTGATAACATCCTACTAATTACCCAGAGGCAATAGAAAGTGCCAGCTCCCCTCATGGAAACGAACAGCCTGCGAATCCTTGCTCTGTCACCACAAACTCAGGAGGGAGCAGACGCTTCACACCCTCCTAGACAGAGCAGAGCCTTCTGTCCAGCACAGGGCCCACCATGAACAAAACGATGCTAACAGGCTGACCCCTGAGTCATAGGAAGTTCAATGCCTGAGCCAGAAGCCCAGCTGCTTCCTTTCCTGAGACAAAAAAACAGCAGGAAAAGAGATGGAGCCATGAGTCACATAGTAACACTGAAATGGCAAAATCCCTTCAGAGTCAGCAGGGAAGCCAGAGACATCTTAGCTATGTTCTGTTAGGTTCCATTTATCCCTCCATGCAACGGTATTTCAGAAGGGACCAAGAGCTAGAAGATTGCCATCTCCCCCGCAGGCTGATTCAATAATCTTCAGTAATCGACTGTTACATAGACACTGACCATTACCCCAGGGGAGAGTGACTGGTGTGATGGAGCTGGCTAATTTGAAAGAGCCAGCTGCCAGGAGGTGCTTGGATACCAACTGACTCATGGTCAGGGACCAATGCTTCCCAGAGAGATGGCAAACAGACCTCATTTCCAGAATGCCTGACTGGGGGACAGGGGGCGAGTGAAAAATTCTGTCCCGACCCATCCTGTAAGCACAGCCGGCATCCAATCTCCAAGGATGGCACTAGGCTTAGATTCTGTCTTTTCCCCCAGTGAGTTCCATGTTCTAAGGTGATCAGTTCTCATTAGCACCATTCTCCACTGGCCCCACATGTCTCCTACTGTCCAACTGATGGTGGGATTGTACCTCTTCCTGCATCTGACATTAGAAGTGGCCATATGGCTTGCTTGGGATACGAAAGGAATATGGTCAGAAGAAATATGTCTCACCTGTGAGTAGAATAACCACATAACTCCTTCCAAGCAGGCAAGTCAACATACCTGTCTCTCATGCAAGTGCTGTCCAGCTCAACCGCGCCTACCTTCCAGGATCAGAAATTGGGTCTCATCCAGGATGATGTAGCTGTGGCTGACGCCTCTGTCTAAAAGCCTCCCCTCACCTGGAGCCCTTGGACGGCAGTAATAGGCCATCCAAGAACCCACAGAATCCATAAACCCACAGTGGTTGAGCAGAGTAAACTAGAAAGGCCTAGGGTTGAACCTCCGAGATTTGCAGTGCTAAGTCTCACCAGAATAACTCCATCATCTGATATTTAAAAAAAAAAAAAAAAAAAAAGTCCCCCACTGAACTTCAGGACTGAAGACCTCCATGTGGGAACCCGAGGACAACTTACAAGAGTGGATTCACTCCTTAACTATAATCCCTTATAAAATCAAAATCATCGGGCAAGAGCCTTTACCCACTGGTCCATCCTTCACCCCACAACTATGAGAGCAAATAGCATCCTGACCTCGGAGTACAGTGGGATTTCTTTTTAACGTTTTCAAGACTGCAAAGCATAAAGAGAAAGATCAATGTGCTTGATTGCACCAGAACAAAAATGTTTTCCAATAAGCATCACAAATTGGAGCAACAAGGCACAAACTGGAAGGTATCTGAATGTGTCTGACAAGACAGAATTCACATAGCATATTCTGCAGAGCAGAGAGAAGGCAAACCAGAGGAGGTGGCAGCACAGGTTTTTTGCTGTGCAGAGATACTATGACCATGACAACTCTTTCAAAGAAAGCATTTAATTGGGGCTGGCTTACAGTTTTAGAGGTTTAGTCCATTATCATGACATGAAGCATGGTGGCATACAGATAGACATGGTGTCATACAGGTAGACATGGTGTTGAAGAAGGAGCTGCAGGCAGCAGAAAGAAACTATGTGCCACACTGAGACTGTGTGCCACACTGGGCATAGCTTGAGCTATGACCACAAAGCCACTCCCTATGGTTCCAACATTCAAAAACGTGAGTCTATGGGGGAGTCATATTTATTCAAACCATCACAAGCATATACATAGAAAAACTGCTGAAGATATGTCGTAGCTGTAGACACACAGACTAGAGCAAGTGTGAAATATCATAGACATCTGAAAAGCAAGCGGGCCAAACTGAGTGAATTTTACAACACGTAAACCTCTCAACTCCAAAATCGGTTTTCTTTACACTGTGCTTCCAAAAGGAACCCCTAGAGCATGCATAAAGGCCTGCAATCAGCACATTCTTCATGTCTTTAATGGCAAACCATCAGGAGTAGTTTAAATGGCCATCAGCAACATGTACTACAGAATGCTACACAGCCTCTGGTGTCAACATAGATAAATCTCAAAACAACAGGAAACAACAAAATAATGTCACAGCAAGTCACAGCAGGTATACTATGTCCCATTTACACAAAGTTAGAAACATAGACCCTTAAGTAGGAACATAGAGATTAATGAGAACGATGTGTACAAAGAAATGATTAGATTCATTCTCTCCAGGGAGAAAGGATAACTCAGTCAGGAGTACAGTGTTCATTCCCAGGGAAAACTCACATAGCACAACTTTAGGTTGGACCGAGGCTGTTCATGGCTGGGAAGTGGATTCACAATGCTGTTCTTCTGCAGTCATTCATACACATCAGTCTCCTCTGACAAACAGCCCCTGCACATGCTCAAAAGCGCACGTCACTAATCTTTGACATGTTTTAACCCAGTCAAATCCACAGCTAAGACCAATCATCACAGCAGCCCAACCTGAAGTCCAGTATAGTACGAAACTGCCTTCTAAGGAGGCACAGACCTGTTTAAATTGAGATTTGTTGATTTGTTTTAAACTTATTATTGGAGGCAGAACAGTGTGGCTAGTCACACAGCGATCTGGGGCCATCTTGCTGTTGGACTTGGGAAGTCATAAGTGGGGAAAAAAAAAGTCTCAATGGAAAAGTACAGAGAATAGCACAGGTTCAAACAGACAAATCCTAATAGAGGAGAGTTGAAGGCCCAAGGCTAGTTAGTCACACGCAGGCGGTATGCACAAGAACTCTGAACGTAGCAAGACCATGGTGGGTATGGGAAGGAAGCAGACAGGACAGGGAGCACTACCTTACCTGAGCATTGACAGATGCATTGCCAGGAGCCACGACTTCCTTCTTCCTGAGAGCAAATGTCAGTTAAGTAAACAGCCTGAGTTAAGGAAGACCTTATCGCCTTCCTGCCTGGGAGAGAAAATTAGCAACTTGAGCCTAAAAAAAAAAATGTTTTATTGCCCTCTTGCTCATGAGAAAGTGGTTTGGGCTAAGGAATGCTTGCAAAGAACTTGACAATGATGGATGGTCCTGGATCCTGACCCTCCTGCCTGCTTGCCTTTATAACTTGGCAGCCCGAACAATAAAGTTTAAGCACTTGATCAGGCATTCAGACTTGTAATATGTAACAGGAATTCAGACATGTAACATGGACAGGCCACTCCCACAAAAAATTATAAATGTCAACTTTTTAGTTATTAATGCATTAGCCAAAGTACATCCATACACTGCAGGCCTGTTTATCTAAGACCTTGTGTGAAGCACATAATGTCAGGACTTGAGCAGCATTACCAGCATTCACATGAGAAGCCTCAGGTAACCTGGATTACTGATAGTGTTTAGAAAAATGGAAACAAAACAAAGCACCGGATCGGATAGTTTTCTTCTTAATTCAATGAAACATTCTTTTAAATATATTATTTTTAAAAACACTTGCAAATAAATAAAAACATCACATACTGAAGAAGCCCGACCCAAAGTCCATACAACCCAGTGAGCTTCTATATATTGACTATACGTGTTCAGAATGGAAGCTGTAAAGATTCACATTCATTTTTACACTTTTTGCTATCAAGTATATTTCATGCACTCCAGCTACCCTGGACACTTTTTAAAATAGCTGTTGACTATTTGTACTTCTCGTTTTAAAACTATCTATTCAGTTCATTTGCCCATTTGTTGACTGGCAGTTTAACTTTCTCAGTAATTTAAAGTCTGTAATTCTTTGTAAATTTTAGATATCAGCCCCCACTCCAGCCCGAGGGAAAGTAGCTAAAGATTTTCTCCCACGCTGCAGACTCTGTTAACTCTGCTGGTTGTTTCCTTCGCTGAATAGAAACTTGATTTTCCTGTGGTTCTGTATGCTGATACTTGGGCTATTGGTGTTCTCCTTAAAATCTTCTTGTTGAGCCCAATATCCTAAAGGGTACCCCCTGGACTTTATTGTGAAAATTCCCATGTTTCAGGTTTTAAACTAAGGCGGTTGATGGATTTTTGAATTGATTGTTTTTATATTGTTTTTATATTGTTTGAAAGATACAAACATAGCTTCAGGTAGAAATGCAGTTTGGCCAGCACCATTTGTTATAGGCTATCTCTCTCCTAAAGCATGTTTTTGCTTCCCTTGTCAAAAATCAAGTGGGTATGCCTTTGCCATTTTGTCTCTGGGTCCGCGTTGGTCTGCCCATCTCTTTTTATTCCTGCTCTAGCTGTCATCATCACTATAGTTGCGCAGGATAATTTGAGGTCTAGTGTTACAACGCCCCCAGAAGTATTGTTACTCCGTAAGATTGATTGTTTGGGTCATTCATGGTCTTTTATGGTACCATAAAATTCTTGTATTATATTTTCTAAGCCTGTGAGACAGGATGTGGATATTTTGATATGTGTTGCATTGATTCTGTATATTAATTTTGGTAGGAAAGTCATTTTTATAATATTAATTCTGCCTACCCAGGAATATAGAATATTTTACCATTGTCTAGTATTTTCTGTGATTTCCTTTTTCAGTATCTTGACATTTTCATTGTAGAAGTCTATGGCAGTTTGAATGAGACTGTCCCCCCAGAGGCTCAGAGATTTCCATGCTTATTATTGATACACTATTCAGGGAAGGTTAGGCCTTGTTGCAGTAAGTGTGTCCTTATTAGAGGAAGGACGTCACTGGGAGTGGGCTTTGAGGTTTCAAAAGCTTATGCAAGGCCCAGGGTCTCTCTCTCTCTCTCTCTCCTGCACATCAGGATATAACTCTCAGCTCCCTCTCCAGCACCATGTCGGCCTGTGAACCACTATGCTCCACACCATGATGACAACACACTAAACTCTTGAAACTGGATGCAATTCTCTAATTAAATGCTAAACCCTTGTATATGGGTTACCTTGATCACAGTGTCACTTCACTTCTTTGCATGCATGCATATATATATATATATATAATATATTATATATATAATACATACATATATATACAATATTATATATATATAATATATAATATATATACATACATATACACACACATATGTGTGATTATATATATATATATATATATATATATATATATATATATCCTAAATACTGGTGGAGGTATTTTTGAATGGAATATACTTTCTATCAATCAAATTCAAAGAAACAAGTCAACATCTAAAGAAGAAATCACAACATTTCCATCTCTTAATAGAAGCAGAGGCTACTTCCTAATCATCCTCAGAGGACAGCACTTCCCTACACACACACCACACACAGTGCAAGAAAGAAAACTACACGTGACTATTGCTCAGGAACACAGATGCAAAGAGGCACAATAGCATATGAACAGAGCGACTCAACAATGTGTAAGACAGTATACAGCCTGCCACGCAGGACTCATGTTAGGTACAGAAGAGGGGAATCAGCACTGAAAGTCACTAAATGCTCTTCAGTTCACTGACAGACTAAAGAAGAAAGTTTGTATGAATACCAACAGTAATAAAACTTCCTCTCTGAAAAATACTCTTAAAGGAAAAGCTGCCTCCACACAACCGAAAAGAATGAGCATAGCAATCAGAACGTATCAGAAGAAAACATAAGCCAGCTGAACCAGCTCTCAGTGGCCAAAGGCAAATAACTGGTGAGTCACAAATTAAGTAAAGTTCTATTAGCTGATATCCAAAGATATAAGATACATATCCATGAGTCCATATGAAAACGAATACTCACTCTGTAGATAAGTAAAGGAACAGAGACACATCTTCTATACCAAAATATTCTAAAACTTGATGTAGATATTTTACTCTCAGGGAAATGAAATGTAAGTCCCCACCTCCACACAGTTCTTCCTTCCAAAGAGTAGAGAGTGGAAAGGGAGAACAAGTCACTTTTAGAAGGAAGGGCGTGGCAGTCACCAGGATAACCAAGAGATCAAGGCCAACACCAGTTACGACACAATGTAGCATGATGTGATGTCATAGAAATAGCCCAACAAATCCCAACCAGGAAACATTTCATACCGTACCTGACCTGTCTCCTCCAAACCATCAAGGTCCTCAGACCCTTGAGAAGTCCAAGAAACTGCCACAGTCAACAGGCTCTTAATGACACAGGAAAACGGAGGGTCATGTGGTACTCTGGGCTGATCTTGGACAACAAGGAAGCCATAACCAAACCAAAGAAAGTCAAAGTATGGGAGAAATGGGGCCTGAGACATACAACATCTGTCTAATACCTCCTGGATTTTTTTAAAAGTCAAAAGCCTTAAAAAACCAAGAATATATTTTTATAATATTTATTAATCCATTTTATAAGGTTACATTAATAAAGCTGTCTCAGAGTCTCTAACATATACCAAAGAAAGCGAGTAACTCAAAATCAGAGTTTAAAGAACACAAAGTCAGTCAGCTGTGAAGAAATGAAATTGTGCTCTGATATATCTAAAGTTTAACACAATCAATACAAACGTCAGAAATAACAGAACCAATACACTTGAGTGTAGGAAGACATGGATACCAAATACCTCCTCTTTCAGAAAAAAAGTAAATTGTATTGTGTAAAGTAGACAGGTACACACATGTTACACAGAGGTATACACATATGCACATGAGTATGCTTACACACACACACACAGAGAGACAGAGACAGAGAGACAGAGAGAGAGAGAGAGACAGAAACAGAGAGAGTTAAAGGGGGGTAGATAGAGTTAGTATGGAAAAGAAATCATTTCTTTCTCATCTGGTAGCAGCCTGAATTTAACTACCATATTAGAAAACTGGGGTTGCCATGGCAACTGACCGAGACAATACATTTAAGGCAGTTAATATAGACTCTAGAACATAGTAACTGCTCAGTTAACCTTTGTGTTACTTCAGGGCCTCCAGAAATGGGATGCTGCAGATAGGAGAACAGGACCTCCAATTCCCCAGAGCCTTACAATACATAAACATGCATAACATGAAAATGTAGGAAGTAATCATTGCTGAGCAGAGCATCACTTCGGGCTCATCACTGCTCAGCGTATTCAGCATCCATTATTCTGCAACATGATGCTCTGATAATCATCTGATGTACCAGTGCCAGACACTTGTACAGACAACAGTCTCATATTTACCTGCATAATTAAAAACAATACTGCGTGACAGATGTTTAGCTATTTCTGAATTTCCTATCAGAACAAAGCAGGCGTCTTACAAAATAGATCTTGATGAATAACTTGGCCACAATAAACCTTTTAAGAGAAAAATACTGGCTTTGACAGCCTGAGGTTTTCAGATTATGACATCATTAATCATCTAAAGTATCATGTCTCACGTTGACTAGAGGGTGACCTTATACCCTAGAGGCTGTGGCACTTCATTACACTTAAAGTGGAAGACACTTCCTGTTTGTTGCTGATCAAATGCTACATTAGATAACTTCGAAATCAGAAACCATTTCTCTATTAAGTGTAGAAAACATTAGGGTGAATTTAAAACAGTTAGCAGGCTCTTGTGCATGTGTTTCACATGTGTGTGTGAAATTAATCAACAATCATTAGTAAAGATCCTTCCTCTTAAACGAAATTGCTGCTGAAAAGGGTCCCCCTCCAGTTCTGACCTCAGCCGCACACACCCAGGCTTCAGGGGACCTTGGCAGTGCCCCTGCACACATTAAAGTGCCCTGCTCCAACTGTGTTGTATATATGCATTAACTATATTCTTCATAAGGTTCTAACATGTCTGAACCCACAGGAGCTCACGGGGAATCACTGCGACTGAGAAATCAATCAGCGTAGGCTTTATCCACAGTTGCTGCTAGGCCAGTGGTAGGAGTGGTGGGAAGGAGGATGCCCGAGTTCTATTGCTGGGAAGAGACACCACAACCATGGCAGCTCTTATAAAAAGAAAGCATTTAACTGTGGTGGACAGGGCTTACTTACAGGTCTGGAGGCTTATAGTCTATTATCATCATGATGGTTTTCATAGCAGCACTCATGGTGCTGGGCTCTAGCTGAGAGCTACATCTCTATCTGTAGGCAACAGGCAGAAAGAGGCACTGGGCCTGGCATGGGTCTTTAAAACCTCAAAGCTCACCCCCTAGTGACACAATTCCTCCAAGAAGGCCACACCTCCTAGTCCTTCTAACCTTTCCAAAGAGTTCCACTCCCTGGTTACTGAGCATTCAAACGTATGAGTCTAAGAGAGCCATACTTATACAACCCAACACAGAGGTGAAGGGCTACCAAAAACAAGCAAGATAATTCACACAGAATTTTTGGAAAGCTGGGTAGTTAGATGTACCAGCCATCTATGAATCTGGAGTGGACAATGTCACCCAGGACACGAGCTTCTAAATACTCTTTTCTACTGCATGCAGACAGACAACTGCTGTTCCCCTGCCCTTTCTTGTTGAAGCTGGGAAAAGGACTGTCCTCAGAGATGTCAGGCATACCTGATGGGGGATACGAGGAGCCCTGCTATAAACAGGTATTAAATGATAGTCTGTACAGTGAAGAGTCAGATACCCCCCCCCCCATCTCCTGCTCATCCTCCTTGTGCTCCTCCTCCTCCTCCTTTTCTCGGCCTATATTCAGGATTATCCTCTAAGGAGAAACTCACAAAGATAAAAGACATTTAGAGCAAGACTTGAGCCCCTGGTAATAAATCCAGAATCCTACACACACAGCAGAAGTCCCCGGGGGACAAGTCCACACACATACAGTGTTTCCCTCAGGTTTGTTTAGCTCCTCACTAAATGAAAGAGACCATTAAAACTGGAGGCTCAGGAGATGGTTCTGTATGAAAGACAGAGACCAAGACAGACCAATGAACTCAGGGGACAGACACAGAGGGAGTGAATGAACAGAGGAAAGATCTGAAACCAGTGTTCTCACCAAAACCCAATATGAAGAACATTCATGAAAAGGAGAGGAGAAGGTAAAGGAGGGGGGAGAAGAAGGGGGAGAGGGGGGAAGAGAGGAAGGGAGGGGAGGGAAGAGAAAGGAGGAGAGAGGACTTCAGAGAACAATAAAACACTCTATGGTTACAAATAACAAAAACCAAACAAATAAGCAACAACAACAAAAACAAACAAACAAACAAACAAAAAAAAAAAACAAAAAAAAAAAAAAAAAAAAACCAACCACCAATCAGGCCTGAGAAAGAAGAAAGGTATTTTTAAGTTGCAAAGACTTACCATTTATACTTTTTGAAAACACCCATCAAGATGTTGGAGAATGTGCTTTGTGCACCTCTCTTTCCAAGTGAAAGAAGAAGAAGAGGGAGGGAAGGAGAGAGAGAGAGAGAGAGAGAGAGAGAGAGAAGAGAGAGGAGAGAGAGAGAGAGAGAGAGAGAAAAACAGAGGGAGGTCTGGGAAGATGGCTCAGTAGTTAAGAACACTGGCCTCTCATCTGATAGATCTGGGTTCAATTCCCAGTAGTCACATGGCGGCTTACAACCATTTGATTCTGGTCTCAGGGGATTTCACACCCTCTTCTGACCTCCTCAGGCACTGTACATATATAGCGTGCCGATACACATGCAGACAAAACACCCAAACACATAAAATAAAATAAATAAAATGTCCAAAAAAAAAAAAGAAAGAAAGAAAGAAAGAAAGATAGAAAGGAAGGAAGCTGTGGAGCTGAGTGGGTAAAAGGCTTACTCTGCAAGCTGGAGGACCCAAGTTCAGATCCTCAGTACACACATAAAGGAGCCAGGCATGGCACCTTGTGTCTGTAATCCCAACCTAGAGGGCAGAGACAGCTGGTCCTGGGGGTTCATTGACCAGTGGGTGTTATGGGTAATATTTATAATGGCGTTTTCTTGGGCCGACTATCTAAGCTGGGTTGGCCCTGCTTAGCTCTGCCACCATGTTCCGCAGCCAGAGGCCATGTGCAGTCACAGCTAGAAACAGCCAGCCAGAAACACCAGTCCTGCCACCCACAAGACGCCAGCATGGGAGACAGCTCTGCCAATCTCCCACGCTGTCTCCACAAGGCTAGGCTGAGCTCAGACCATTCCACCATCCACGCCGAACCTGGTAGAAATTAGACTCTAATGCTTAAAGATTATCCAAGGGCTTTATATGTTTGGTAATGCTCAATTAGCATGATGCCCACACAACTAGAGGTGCTTCCCAATATCTAACCTTATGATATAAGTTGTTACCCAGGACTGTGTGGTTTTCCATGGCTCCTACATCTCTCGCTTCCCTAGCTCCTCCTCTTCCTTCTCCTCTTCCTCCTCCTTCCAACTCCTCACTCTCGCCCACCTCTCATACAGCCCAATCGCTGAGCTTTATGCAAATGCAGTGGGAAGATATCCCACTACAAGTAAGTCTAACAGAAGCAATGAGGTCTATGGCCAGTGAAACACGGTCTCAGAAAATAAAGTGGAACGGGGCATGATGGTGTCAGCCTCTGGCCTTTATGTGTGTCCTCATGGGTGAGCAGACCTGCACGAAAACATGTACACACATGTACCCAACACACATACACACATATGCACACATGTGTGCACACACAAGAAAGGGGATTAGAGAATCCCCTGATGGCAGGTGTATGGAATGACTAATGTGTTTTGTGTGAGGACTGTGAGAGTTGAGGAAGGTTGGTTGCAAGGGACAAGCGGGTATATTATTGTATGATTGCCACATTAGGCTGGAAAGGGTGAGATTTTAGTTGTGAGATACTGGTGTTTAGTTAAAGAAACAAAGACATGTAAGAAAATTTTAGAGAGCTAATTACAGAGAAAGCAAACAGTTATATCAAAGAAGACATACTGAGAAACACACCCTAAGCAAGCCAAGTCCCCCACGAGGACTGTTTGTAGTCCTCGCTTGTGACTCCTTTGGACATTTCTATACGTTGATGTCTCCTTTGTTAAATGAAGCTGCCACACTGTGAATCACTTAAGTCTTTCAAGCATTAACATGATCACGATTTTGCATCTGGTGTGTGTTTTCCAAAAGCTGGGAGACTGAGTTCCACTCCGAGAACTTCACAGCGCAAGTTTCTCAGGCAAAGCAAATAACCAGCGTAATTGCTCCACCTGAGACTTCCTTCTGCATATATTTAGGGATTTCTTTGTGCAGAGTGACTCAGAAGGCTGATGCTGGTGCTGATGCTGATGCAGATGTTAGGGCCAACGCTGTAAAATCTGGACAAGGAGGCCAATCAAGTTGGAAGTGAGTGGGAACCTCAATCGCCCACTACAGTGCGCGCTCTTGGCAGCCTGCTCCCTCTCTCCTTCACACTTCCCATGTTGCCCTTCTACTTGGAATCACCTAGAAATCACTACTCTGATTTGGCCGTCTATTAAATTCTCGTGCTGGCTCAGTGACTTACATTCGATTTCAGATTCTACACCGTAGCAGGGTTTGTTTGCTTGCTTGTTTCTTCGTTAGGTTTTGTTTTACCCATTCTCTAAGGCAGATTTCACAAAGTGTCTTCCATCAAACTAATCCTGTTACTGACGGTGTGGTAAGATAGCTACGTTGGAGAACTCAGTACCAAACAGATCTGTCTAAGCCTTAGACTTCAAGGGACTGACTGTCAGACACTGCCCAGTGTAGACGCTCACTCAGTGAGTCTCTGAGAAGACCATGGCTTTTCATCTCCTTCTACACATGGCTAAGAAGCCTTCCCTTCAGGGACCAGCCATTTGGACACATCCAACGACATATGTTATGGAGCAATTTCCATCATAAGATCCTGCTTTTAAAAACAGTAAGCTAGAATTGTCTTTATATTCGCCCAATGTGCCATGAAAGGCACAGGTATCCTATCAAAAGGTCAAGGAATTTTTGCACTGTAAGTTGTGGGTCAAAACATCTAGTGAGGTTCTTGTCTGGGACATGAGGCTGTGGGAAGGGAAAAGGGGGGGGGGGGTAATTAGTGGCACTTCCCTCCCTATTCCAAAGCCAGACTCTAGCATTCCCTGGTCTCCGGGGATCACATTACACCCCACCCTCCACTCTGGCAGCTGAAAGGCCACAAACTCAGATTGTCACCTGTCTCATTTTAAGTGGTGGTTTTCAGCTGCTCAGACCACAGGGAGCTGTAATTAATTGTATAATTTGAAGATCTAGCCAAAGAAAATGTATGGCCATCAATTTGATCATCAGCTGTACAGTTAGTTCTGGCTAGAATATTGAGAAAAGCATCAGGCACAAGCAATGTCAGCAATTAAGCCCATTGTTTGGCTAGGATAATTTCCATTGCTCAATGATGTTGAACACAGGAAAAGAGGCAGGAACTGTCTCTGAGGCAAGCAGCTGAGAACATCGCTCAATGAGCAGGAAAAAGGGGTAGTTAGTGGTAATAATAATAATAGTAATAATAATGTTTTAAACATTACCTGGATAAATAAAGCAGTTGGTAGACTAACATGGTTCTCTTTCACAGCTGTTTCCTAAAATGCATAAGAATGTATGTGTGTACATATGCATTTGTGTAGACACACATGTGTGTTGTGTGTGCATATGTATGCGGGAGGATGATAACGGTACATGAGGTTCCTCCATAAATGACATTAAAAGAAATCAGGAAATGGGGAGGGATTAAAAGGAAGAGTGTGGGGAGTTTGGGTTTAACACATATCAAAATAGATGTTCATTTATTGGCTAAGAGAGTTCCTTAGCATTCAAAACAACATCTCAAGCAAATGTGTCACTAAAATAACTAAAATTCATTAAAAATTCTGTGGAAGACAAGCTTTTTAATCTGGAGACTGACAATAAAAGTTTAATGCATTAACTATATAGATATAATATATACAGAATAACATAGAATTAACATGAAGATAGAATTAACATGAAGCCAGCTCCCAGAATTACCTTATCTTGGTCCAAAATATATCTAATGACCCTCCAAAAAGATGATTTTTTTTATTGGCTCAAGTACAGTGATATTGTGTTGGGAAGAATTAGGGGAAGTGTTAAACTGGAAATTATACGTCATACATTTGCCCAATCAAGAAAACAAACCCAGCTAGTTTAGATTCTAACACTGGGTGCTAAGGGAACCAGCAATAATTGCTCTGTTTTCATATAATTTCATTCCATACATTTGCAAGTTTCCATGGGAAAAGCTTATCTACATTTTTTGGTTGTTGTTGGGTTGGGTTTGGTTTTGTTTGGTTTGGTTTGATTGGTTTGTTTGTTTTTGTTTTGTTATAAACCAATCTGAAAGCTCTTTCTATGTGTGTTGACCTATGATTCTAATTTCATCTTATTCCTCTTGGGTCTGATGACTTCCTTCCTTCCCCCTGGCTGTTCCAGAATCTTCTCTCCAGCACCCTCCCCTGAGTCTTCAGAGTTCCAGCCTTGGGGAGCTCAGGTTTGATGCTTTTCTTGCTCTGCCTCAGCATGTCTCCATTCCCACAGCCTCAGCTGCTTTGTAAAGTCAGGACTTCAGGCCGGGGCTCTTCCCTGAGAGGCATAGACACAAACATACAAAACAACTTTCTTTACACTTTGTGAGAACAACAAGCTCACAGACAACCTGCTCATCCAGGCTGCTTTCCCCTGAAATTCCTAATACAAACAGTACAGTCAATAAACACCTGATTGATTAAAATGATAGCCAGGCAATTGTCTTGTATATTGAATATTAAATCAAGGCCCAACCACTTTTTATAAAAGTAAGTTATCACATACCCCAACTTAGTATTATAGTACTGAGGCTGTAGTTTAATTTCTGACCATATATAGTGACTGCAATTAGGTTTGGATTATTCCACGTATTTAACTCATATAAGAAACTGGGGTTAGTCATTAATGTGTCTGAGACTCTTTTAGAATTTATTCACATTTCAACCTTTATCCTTCACATTTGAAATCAGCATCTTTTTGGTGCTGCAGAACCGGTTTGGTGGTTAAAAATACTTGTTGATCTTGGAACAGCCATCTGTAACTCCAGTCCCAGAGGATGCAACACCCTCTTCTGACCTCAGACACCAGGCATACACAGGGTTTCCAGACATGCGTGCAGGTGAAACATTCAGACACATAAAATCATAAACCATTTTTTTTTCAAAAAGGAAACAGGTTTTAGACAAAAGTATACTTATGAGAAAAGACCCAGTACTAAGTCTACAGGAGTAAAACTTCACAATGGGTATTGAAATAAAGATAATTATATAAAAAGAGGGCAAAGATGTGGAAAACACATAAAATACAAGCTGAACAAATGGCTAAACTCGGGGATTTTACCTGAATCCAAGGCTGCTGCTATTGGTTTTGAGGAAAGTTCTAGAATAATACGTAGTCTGACTGAAGTATTCCAACAAGTGAAGGCAACCTTTGAAACTGTGTCAGCAAGAAAAGAACAAAGAAAAAACACACCTGCCCCCATTGTACTTTCCCAAGCTCCCTCGGGGCCCCTTCCCTTGAGGTCCCCTCTTGACTCCATCTGCTCATCTAGCAACGTCAGGATTCCTCTGCCTTTGCATCTGTCAGGTTAATATGCTGAGAAGTTTCGTCATGGTTTCCACAATGCTCAAAGCCCTGCAAATGTGCACTGCTCCCTGGTCTGTCAGCAGCAACATCTGAGTTCATGGTATAATCACACGGGAACCCTCTTCCTCAACCTGCCTCTTGGCTCACTTGTGTGAAGATTTCTGAAGCACATTAGACTGTTGTGCTTGATGGATGTGTAGTGCTAATTTGCTAATATGGACACAGAACTCTCAAATTACTCAATGGTGATCATGACTAGTAGTTTTAGTGGGTTTTTTTTTTTTTCTAGTTTGTCTGCATTATACAAGTAAGAGATTTCTTTACTTCACTGGTTTCTATTTTGTTATTCTATTTTGAACATTAATGAAATTGAAGCAAATAAAACATTTCACATATAAAGATAATATTCTTATTTCATCTTCTCCACCACTTAAAAAAGATGAGGAGCTTTGTAGAAGTGAGATAGGTGAGGATAGCTTTGTGGGAAGCTTCTAAAATCTCCATGTGGATGATAAAGGCATTGACTTAACGCAAGTTCACATTTGCAACTATCTAAAGTGATGGCAGCGTCTCGCCATAAATCAGAGAAACCACATATCTCATTGAGAAATAATAAAATTTAATAGACAAGAAAACACTATCATAGAGATTACAACATTAAAGGATTACTCTTTCCCTTCAACAGCGTGGAGAGTTATGTTGTTGTTGTTGTCGTCATACATTTAAAACTCTTTAAAAACCAAATCAACGCACTGGCATTAAGGAAAATATTGCCACAGCGCACACAGAAACAAATTCAAGCACTGCAGACACCACACAAAGTAGCAAAACACAGAGTTGGTCTGGAGCCTTCTGGAAATATCTTCCTGTGGTCACTCAGTGTTACAGTTCAGACAAAGTGAGCATCTCTAAAAAGGAAACCTTATAAATATATAAATCCAAACCACACAACCTCTTAAATATTGTATTTACTCAAAGTGCAAATGGAATTCTGGAAACCGCATCCACAACACTACCTAAAACTAGGGTTTCTGGAATCATAAATGTATTTAGCTCTAAGTTGGGGTTGAAATTTCATTGGACCACACCCCACATATACTTTCTCATTACATGTACTTGGGCACCCACATTCTCAAAGTCAGTAGTTATGCAACTAAAACAAAACTCCTATTCTAGATACCCATTTTCCCTCAGTGGGGAGGCTAGGACTGGCCCCCCTGCAACTATGTCACACAACAAATATTTCATCACAAACAAGTTAACAAAATCTTGGTAAAGCCCTTTGCTAAGCATTATGGGTATTGTATTAAGTCATCAGTAATAAGTCTCAGAGACTAAGAAGCACTCTTTCCTCCTTTTGCCTAGTGAACATTCTATTCCCCCACCTAAAACCTGCTAGGCAACTTATTCCCATAAGTATATACATTCAACATCACCCCCGCCCCACCCCCACTTCATGAAAAGGAGTCCACCCCAAGCCACGAAGCGTAACCTTTACAGAAAATAAATTAAGGAATCAAATCTATCCCCAAACTGACTGAATAGCAAGCAGCTATGAATAAGCTGTACTTAGACAGCTCCACTCCACTTGAAGCATCAGCTTGGGTGGCTTCCCCTTTTCTTTTGCATGGACTTCCATTGGACATAAACTTGAACTCTGGGACCGCTTAGCTGAACACTTGGGTTCCCAGTGCCTGGCACCAGGGCAGCTGGTGGCCTGTTACTGGCTTTCCCTATCACAGGTTCCCCCAGAGCAACGCAGGAGTCAGCAAAGTCAGCCCTACGCAAACTTCTAAAACAAGGGGGAGGAGACAAAACCTTCATAAACCGATAGCAACTAATTTAAATGGAACTTTGTTCAGGATAAGGGGTGAGGCTAGTTGAGGACTGTGGTTAGAAATCAAACAAAACATTTTAATCAAACTGAAGCATTTTCATGCTTTAAGGAATTATTCCGGTGAATATTTATTTCCACATGCAAAGACTGCTTGGATCTTCCCAGAGAAGCTGGGAGAAAAACACACTCGGCGGAAAAGCATGTGTGGAAGATAAATGGCCATGCCCTGGCATGAGGTCTAACTCCGTGCAAACTCCTCAGCAATGTCTAACTCCTATGGCAACCTGCCAAAACAGGTATCCTGCAGTAACCACCTAAGAAGATGAGGTTGAGGGACCCTAGGGTGGGAGGGACAGCACAGAAGTGAAAGGAAATCTGAGAGGAGGCAGTGGACTTCAGAGAAGCATTACACCAAGAGAGAAAGCACCTGAAGATGATGAGGGGCTCCAGCGCCAAGAAAATGAGGGCTCCCATGAGTTTTAGAGCAGCCTGCCTCTGACATCTACCCACCATCATGGGATACACCTAACTTCAAGGAGGGCTCCATTCATCCCCACCTTTGCCCAAAGAACCTGCCACCATGTAACACACCTTGCCTGGTACCTGTCTGAAAGCACTCCCTGGGCCTACGCCTCTGTTCTGGGATATCTCACAGCTATCTGGGCTCCAGGAAAGCTATGCATGCATAGCTTTGCCTCTTCACTAGCCCCAAGATAGAAGTGAACTTTTTTATTTTTAATTTTCGGAATCCAGGAAAACCCATCAAGCCAAAATCTGGACGGAAAAATGGACCACAGACGTATGGCCAAGGGCTTTGTTGAGGCTGGAGACAATAATCGTAGAGAATACAAAACAAAGCAAATCATACGTACATCATTTGAATGTAGCCATATGTGCCTATGTTGCATATTGATTAAGAAGGAAGTGCCATACAGTCCAGAAATTCATGACAAACACATTGGCAGAAACCATATACCATAAGGATGACAAGGCTAGAGGGGACAAGACTAACGAAGACCACCCCCAGGGTGACTTTTAGACACCAGTAAGTAGATCCCTAAGGGCAAGGAGCTGAAGTACAGCAAACCTAGCAACCACACCAACACCCGGATGGACGTCTGAAAGAGCAGCGAGGTGCAGTTCCACACCGTCCAATTATGGGACACTGTGGTGACAGAGTCGAAGCTCGCTGGCCTGTAGAATTCTACCACAGGGGTGGAACTGAGAGATGGGGAGCTCTCTCTCTGCACCTCCATGATAGTGATAACCAAGCAATTGGAGGAAGTGTGGGAAGGGCTGACAAGGGAAGCCAGCCTCTTGGGGGTGAGCAGTAGCTCGGTGGGGTTCTCGGAAGGCATTTCTTCCCTTTGCTTCCACAAGTCAAGTTTACAAGGATGTTGTTGTCGTCAGGCAGGCTACTGACTTCGTCGTCCGGCAGGCATGTCTCAAACCTGCAGAAAGGGCAGACGATGACACCCTGGGGAGAGTCCCCAAAGTCTATGATCTTGTAGAGGCATTTGGCGCAGACCCTGTGACAACACTCCAGAACCTTGGGCTTCCTCTGCTTCAGGTTGTACCGATTGTAACAGATCTTACACTCAAGCTCATCCGAGACCTGAGACTCTGCAGGCTCTTCCGGCGGCTGGCTGGCCATCTTGAGTTTATGGATGCAATCTTCTGTAGGTGTGCCTGGCTGGGCAGCGACTTGGATTAAGGAATCCCTCTGAACATCATATCATCCTAGTTGGGCAAGGAGGCTGGGAGGGCTGGAAAACACGGGAGAGAATCACAAAGTCTTTTGAACATTTTCAGCTCCTGCTTGGTGCTGTCTCTGACACATATTTTAAAAGGGCAGTTGCAGGATCTGCAAAGAAAAGGAAAAAAAAAACAGTGATTGTAATAGAGCAAACAGATCTACTGAAAGGGTGTTTCTGAGAACTGCTTCATGGCGTTTTCTGAGCTCCAAATATCAGGAGCACTAGAGCTAACAGATGAAATCCTCTTCCTCTTTCACCTTTCTGGCCCTGGGACAGAAACGTATTGTGCCCATGCTTCAATCCACAAACATCAAAAGAAGGAGCTTAGTCCTAGTGTGTGTGAAGTGCACGAGGTACCTCAGTGCCACATGCTCTACAACTGTGTCTACTGTATCGAGCACAGATATCTCTTGAAAGTTGTACCAAATGTTGGTCTCTTTCAAACATGGGACTCATTCACAGTACCATTATAAAAAAAACAGCTAAGTACCTTCTGAGGTGTTCAAAAACACACCTAAGAATATTCCTGCTGCTGCTTACTTGTCTGTCTGTCTGTCTGTCTGTGATAGTCTTACTATATAGCCCAGGCTGGGCCCAAACTCACTTCATAACCCAAGCTGACATTGAAAGTTCAGCAAGCCCATGACTCAGGCTCAACAGTGCTGAGATTGGGGGCGAGCCCCACCATGCCCAGGTTCCGGGGAAAGTTTTAAGGATAAGCATAAGAGCATGTTCTCAGGAAGCATTTTGCTGGAGATAAGAGTGTTGGTAAGTGAGCAGATGGTTTTCACTTCTTTATCTGTTTTGCAAATGCCCTTCATGCTTGACTAGTTTATTCTGATTTTCATTTCAATGCCAGTCTTGTGCATACACATCTATACAAAGTAGGATAAAATGCAAAGCCTCTGATGTAGGCACTTTAAACATGTCCAAATCCTAAGAGAGAGAAGCAAGCATGGAAAATGTATACAATTACACACACACATACACACACACCATAAACACAGGAAAAGTCATTCATAGGTGACTATCAGGAAGTACTCACTATTCACCATCACACCTACTGTGCGTCATGTAAATTCTCAGGGTCTATGGTAAGCAGAAGACACAGTGCAACCTGCAGGCCTGATGGTAGCAACAGTGACATTACTGACCTCTGGACAAAGGGCAGAAGGTTTACTCATGTGCCCAGTGGGTCATCTGTAGTGAGCATCTGTGAAAGAGAACAGCGGTGTGGAAATTCTCCAGATCGTTCTCATTAGCTTTAATGTGTGGTATTGGGGGAGCAGATCTGTCTTGAGTTACACTGTGCTTTGAAAGTCTCGAAATGGATTTGAATTTCTGAGCACACCCCTCCGAACAACATAGCAGAAGGCTGTCACAGCATTTCAGGGGAGAGACAGCAACTGTTTACAATTCAGAACTTGCTATGGATCACACCACCCATAGCAGTGGAGGGAAGGGCAGCGGAGAGCTAAATTAAACTCGGGCAGTTTTAAAATCAAGAGCACATATTAATAGTTGGTTTTCTTATTTATGAATTTTCCTAATTCTCAAATGACTTCTTATTCTACATGACTGTAAAATGGGCATCAGTGGCAAGCAATGTGCTTGTGGCAAGGCCGATCAATGGGCTCTGGTGATGAGCCAAGACTTAGAGATAGCCTTTTTCATCTATATTCAAAATTGGTCTCTAGGATTTTTCTGTCCAGTGTGGAGTTTGGGGATCAAATGTGTGTTTATCCTTTAAACAAAACAGGAACTTTGAGGCTTCTGAACTAGTGTAAGCAATAGTAAAATGTGCTTTTTAAAGTTACATAGAACTCGGCTGCAGTCCCATAGCCTGCCTTTGCCATTTTCACAGCTGGCTCTTTAATCGCTTTCATATGGCTACTATCCAATTCAAATTTTTGGTTTTCTTCTTGGGTCAAATTTGGACACATATCTGATAAATAAAAAAAAAAAGTCTAGTTCATCTGGGTTTGCAAATTCTTTGTCCAGTAGTTGAACAGATTGTCTTCTCTGTCTCCCTGTCTATCCCTGTACCTTCAACAGGTCCCTTCCTCATTTGCACTTGCTTACATCATCACTTTCTTATCACACACATAGACTCTTACACTGCCTTTATTGTGCCGATCAGAGATCTAGCTATATAGGGTACCTATCTTATTAGGTTTGTCTCCCTAATTTCAGCTTTTTACTGTACTGTCTCCTCTAATTTACCTTAGTGTAGGTTGTCACTCCTTCATTTCACACTAAAATAATTCTATCATCACTTTAAGGTGCACCAAGGTGGACTTCCAACTGCCTACAGCTTTCATTCTCTAGAAGCTTTTGTGGGCTTTTAGACAGCTTGTCATTTGACCTTCTTACTGCTGGTACTGTGTGTAGTCAGGGTTCCACTATGTAGCCCTTGCTGCCCTGGAACTAACTATGTAGACTAGGCTAGACTCCAGCTCACAGAGATCCATCCATTACTGTCTCCCAAGTGTTGGAATTAAAGATGTGTCCCACCATGCCTGGCTCTTTTGACTTTTGATTTATTTTTTTACAAAGATTATTTCAATTATTTCACTTATAGGTAGTAAAAACCTTTCATTGCTTTCTTTTATTTATTTCTGTTAATGGATTATGATCAGAGAAGAGAACTCCAAAGACCTCTTTTCCTTTGAATTTATTGTTCTGTGTTGCCAAGTGGGTGCTCGACTTTTCTAAGACTTCCAGAAAAAAAATGTTCTTTATTCAAGAGACATCAGGTTCAGCATAGGTATTAAACATAACTTTGTATCTATTGCTTATCATCTTCACAGTGGATAGAAGATTCTAGAGGAGACAAGTAGACAGTGAATTAAAGTGCCTGGCAGGATTATATTTGTATCTCTAATAGTTTTGCTTTACAGATTCCATGATACATTATTTTATGTAAAAATTTTACTTGCCTTCTTTATAAATTCCTCTTCTTGACCCTTGAGAATAGCATTCCTTAACCCACTGACTACTTTATCTCAAGCACCCCCTCATTTAACCCCACACTGGTTGTTCCAGTGACTCCATTTACCTGGGACTGCTAGCTAGCCAGCATATTCAACTTTGATCAATATATTCCAAGTGTGTGAGTGTGAGATATATATGTGTGTGTGTGTGTGTGTGTAGAGAGAGAGACAGAGACAGAGAGAGTATGAGTCTGCATGTGAATGTGTGTGCCTCTGTGTGTGTACACATGTGAGAGTGAGATAGTATGTGTGTGTATGTGAATCTGTGTACATGTGAATGTGTGTGTGCCTGTGTGTGAATGTTGTATGTATTTGAGAGAGTATTGTGAGGGTGTGTGTATGAGTGTGTGTATGTGTGCATGTTGTTGTGTGTGTGTTACACCTAAGGCCTTGCACATGATAAACAAATGCTCTACACTGAGCCACTGCCCTGGCCCCACTTTCAAAAACACTTTATTTTGACCCAGGATTCCACTAAGTTATTCAAACTTCCCTTTAACTCACTCCATAACAAGACCAGTCTTACACTCATAATTCTGACCAAGCAGCTGTAATTACATGCTGGCACTATATGCTTTTAAACTCAGACAGTCCCAAAATATAAATAAGTAAGTAAGTAAATAAATAAATAAATAAACAAATGTATTACTTTCATTCATTTACTTGTGTACACACACACATATATGTATGTATATACATGTAACATTTCTTTTTAAGAGACAAGATCATGAGTTTGGGAGACAGGAGCACATGGAGAAGTTGAAAGGAGAGGGAGAGATAAGAGGTATATAGGTGCAGTGTTCATATGTAAAGTTTCAAAAAAATAAATTACAAAATAATGAGCCTAAATGTGGCACTGCAGTGTAATGGTTAGCACTCTGGACTTTCAAGCCAGTGAGCTGAGTTCAAACTCAGTGGAACCTGTAATTTCCTTCATGGAATAAGCCACTCCTTAGTACTCTGTTCTTGGGCATTTTTGTCATAAAATGAATGACAAGATCCCGACATTCTTACATAACAAAGTTTAATCCCAGGAGGGAAACAGCTGGCTGCCTGTGTGCAGCGTGCTCAGCACATGCAGTGTCTACAGCATGTGCAGCATGTAGTGTACAGTGTGCAAGCATGTGCATTGTTTGCAGTTGCAGCATGTGTGGTGTGTGCAGCATGTGTGGTGTGTGCAGCATGTGTGGTACAGTGTGCAGCATGTGTGGTGGATTATGCAGCATGTGTGGTGTGTGCAGCATGTGTGGTGTGTGCAGCATGTGTGTGGTGTGTGCAGCATGTGTGGTTATGTGCAGTGGTGTTTGTTGTGTGCAGCAGCGTGGTGGTGCAGCATGTACAGAGTATACAGAGTGTGCAGTGTGTGCAGCATGTCCAAACGGGTACCCCATATAATGTGCAGTGTGTGCAGCATGTGCAGTGTGCCATGTAGCATGCAGCAGTCCAGCCTGTGCCCCATTAGTGTGTAGGTGTGCAGTGTGTGCATGTGTAGTATGTACAGCATGTGCAGCATGTAGTGTACAGTATGCAGCATTACAGTGTGTGTAGTGTATCCAGTGTGTAGTGGGAAGAGTGTGCAGTGTGTGCAAGCATGTTCAGTGTTTGCAGCATGTGCAGTATGTACAGCATGAGCAGCATGTACAGAGTGTGCAGCATGTGCAGTGGTGTACACTGTATGCAGATGTGTTAGTGTCAGTGTATGCAGCATTTGCCTATATGCAGTGTGTACAGTGTATGCAGTGTGTACAGCATATGCAGCATGTGCCCCATATAGTGTGCAGCAGTATACAGTGTATGCAGCATGTACACAGTCTATGCAGTGTGTGCAGTATGTGCAACATGTGCCCCATTAGTGTGCAGCATGTGCAGCAGTGTACAGAGTGTGCACATGTCATGGTATATGCAGTGTGCAGCATGTGCCCCATGTAGTATGCAGCATGTGCAGAGTGTACAGTGTGTGCAGTGTGTGCAGCATGTGCAGCATGTAGTATGCAGCATGTACAAGCACATGCAGTATGTGCAGCATGTGCAGCTGCTGCTTCTCTCCACCATCTACCATTAATTACTCCTCCCTCACTCCTCCAGCTCCTGTCTCCAATGTCATGGGGGAGACAGCTGCAGCTAGCCAATGCTTCTTCACAGACATCACTTGCTCTGCCTGGAAGCAGCTTAGCGTCTGCTCTTTTGGCATTCAAGAGCGCCAACACATACAGAAGTGCCTCAAGACAAACACCTCTGAGAATATGTTCCTTGTATTTGTCTGATCACTTCCTGTGGCTCTCCAGTTACAACATGTTCTAGCTCCTAGATTGAAATTCTCTCAGGAACCCCATCCCTTTATATTTTGGTTCTGTGCTTCAGATCCTTGACTTGAACAACTAGACTATCAATTCTCTCAGGAACAATCATCATGTTCTGCAACTCATGACTGAACTGCCTGATGGGCAAGCCCACAGCTCATCATCTGAATGTCTTTCTATCTGTTTGTAAATCTCCTGTGCACTCACTATTGTTGCCTGTCTACAGCCGCCACTCTGTGTTGTGAAGGATGATTCCAGCTGTTCTTGTGGACTGCCTCTCCTTTGGCTGCAGTGACATCATGCTCACTGTTACATGACTGGGGTCCTGATGTGACTACTGTAGGAGCCATGTGCCTGCAGCCCTGTGAGTGGTAGAAAATGGTATCCACCCCTGGGACCATTTTCTACCCAGGGATACTGGTACAGCTGTGAGGTACAGCCAAGTAACAGGATAGAGTCTTCCTTCTCTGAAGTGGAAACTTATGGTTTCTTTGGAAAGTCAGATGTGTCGGATGGTGTTTTGCAGAGGCAGACACATGAAGGAGTGTTTTCCTGGTGAAAGGATGTTTTGCAAAAGCAAACATGTGAAAGGATGCAGGGTGTTACAAAGGACCCAACAGACAGTGGATGATGCCGGATGGTATTGGTACACCTTGCCATTCCTTAAAGGTATTGTTTGTCATGACTTCATTTAAAAAAAAAAAAATGCACCAAAAAACTTCTGGCTGTGTTCTGGTGGCTTCATGCCACTTCCATGGACTCAGGCAGATTGGCAGGGTGATGTCAGCTGATACAGACTCACATGGAGTTTTGCTAAGACAGACTCTTGCTGAGGCAAGACATGTGTGAGGACACGTGATATTTGGAGGGCGTATAAATAGGACTCAACAGACAGTAACAGTGTGCTTGCAGAGCTGGCTTTACAACACTTTGTTGGTCTCACATTTTCATCTTCACTGATCTTCACTTCCTTGAGGAGGCATGGTAGAGAACTTCTCCTGGCATTCCTGTTGGTCCTGATCTCTCCTGTGGACTCATGCTGACTCAGCAGAGACCTGGGTGTTTCTGCTGAGTCATGCCATCACTGCTGATTCATGTTTGCTATCCTGACACTACTGAACTGGACTGGTGGTGTATATCCTGACAAGGCAGAATGGATTTCCTCCAAAGAACAATTTCTAAACAGGTCCACTTCTGTCATATCCTAATAACCTTTATTTTCCACTGCCTCTGGTGGGTGGCAGGCTAGACAGGAGGTTAAAGCATGTAAGAAAAGAACCATATTAAAAGTAGAGTTTGAAGAATCAAAGCCTACACTTCTCCAAAGACAGGAAGACAGGAGAATGCAGCCCAGATGTTTGTGACACCTTGGTCTTTTGCAGTGTGTGTGTGTGTGTGTGTGTGTGTGTGTGTGTGTGTGTGTGTTACACAAAGAGACAGAGATAGAGAGACAGAGAGAGACACAGACAGAAAGACAGAAAGAAAAGGAAGAGGAAGAAGTAGAGGAAGAAAGAAGAAGAGGAAGAGGAGGAGAAAGAAAATTTTTAATTTCAGTCTCCCATCCCTCCAGGCTCGTAGTCCTGGTCCCCTATGGAACCATTAGACTCCACCTTTAGTCCCAGCCTGGCCCAGAAAGAAAGCCATTATCTGTGCCTAACCTTTTACCTTCAGCTATTACAGGGCTTGTGGTTGTACCTGAATTTAGAGCTCTAACTCCAAGACAGGTTTGGGTAAGGAGAAGCAGACATGGGCGAGGGCAGGATGGCAAGCTGCTTCAGTTTGCTGGCTCCCAGATCCCTTGCCAACTATAATTCCTGGGCCAAGTATTGATTCATATGGAAAATTGGGATAAAAACTGAATTTGTAGAGAACATTGCTTTTATTTTATGTGTGTTTGATGTTTTGCCTGCATATGTATCTGTTGTGAAGGTGTTGGACCTCCTGGAGTCAGAGTTACCATGGCGAGCTACCATGTGGATGCTGTGATTTGAACCTGGATCCTCCAGAAGAGCAGTCAGTGCTCTTAACCTCTAAGCCTCCAGCCCTGTGGCAACTTTCTTAAGTAATATTCTTTCCAAGTTTTACACTGCAATTCAGATAGTTATATTATCATCTGGCAGTTAGATTAAAAGGTAGTTAGATATGAATTCTGCATGTTTTTCCTTTTAAAAAATTATATAGGTTTTAGAACTTGGACTGTTTACAGGGCTGGGAGACAGCACATAAGCACCTGACCTCATAAAAGCCAAATTCAGCAACTGTGCCTGTAATGTCAGCCCTAGAGGTGTGGAGACAGGAGGATCCCTGGGGCTTTCGAGCAAGTTCATCCAAGCTGAACTGGTGAACTCTGGGTTCAGGTTTAATGAGACCCCATCTCAAACAGCAAAAGGAAAGATGCCTGGAATATCCTTTGGTTTCTACATGTCACACACACACACACACACACACACACACATGCACACACACACCACACAAATCTTTTCTATTTGGAGCTTCTTTCCTAGATTTCCATTATGTAATTCTCCTATGCCAAATTCTAAATGAGTTCATAGTAGACAAATCACTTTGTCTAATAGTATTTACCCCAACCCTTAGCCTGAAAGTACAATGCTGATAAACACTATCTATAATACAGTCTTCTTTTAAGTTACCAACAAGCAAAGGGATAGGCATGGGGCTTTTTAATGAATAGGCGTGGGGCTTTATCTTAGGGTTTTATTGCTGTGAAGAGACACCATGACCAATGAACTTGTATAAAGGCATACATTTAATTAGGGCTGGTTTACAGTTTCAGACGTCTAGCCCATTATCATCATTGTGGGAAGCATAGAAGCATGCAGGCAAATATGGTGCTGGAGGAGCCAAGAGTTCTATGTCTTGATCCAAAGGGAGGAGACTGGATTCCACACTGGTAGAATGGAGCTTAAACATATTTGACCTCAAAGCCCAGTTCCATACTTCCTCCAACAAGGCCACACCACCTCTAACAAGGCCACGCCTCCTAATGGTGAGCATTGAAACCCATGAATCTATGGGGGCCGAACCTATTCAAACCACCACAGCATTCCTTCTGACCAACAATCTGAAAGTAAAGCAGCCCTGTGGGAGTTCGGAAGCCTGACCTAGAGATGTCTCACACTTCTGCTCTTGTCTCTTGCAGCCTTGAGGCCACCATGGAAGAAGTTCAGGTTAGACTCCTGAAGATCAGAAGCAACAAAACCCCAAACAGATACCAGCAGCAACGCTAGTCAAGAGAACAAGACCATCCAGCACCGCCTTAACCCCTGGGCTGACTCCCTCATTTAAATGAGTGCCTAAATACCCCACTGACATAGTAAAGCACGCTAACTCAAGAGTGAAGGATGTTCCAGTTGGTCTTAGCCATTCTACTTTCAAAATTGTGCATTTTTTGACAACAGGTAGCAACAGTATGCTAACTCATTTCCAAACTACTCCAAAGCCAGTTTCTCTCCAACAAGGTAAATTTCCCTTTACTTATCAATGAAGGAATGAACATTCCTGTCTGCAAGCTTTGAAGTTCCCTGAGTTGCAGCTATTGTGATTCTTATGTTAGAAATGATTGGTCAAAATATGGCTTCTATGTATTCTTCTGGACATAAGCCTTTATTGTTCTTGCTATAACCATGTCCATTGATTAAGAGAGTCTCTTGAGAGAACTCAGGTATTTTAGAGACACCAAATGAGCTCCATACCATTAAGGGACAAGTGTAAATTCCCAAGGCTCTGCTCTTGAGGGTAAGACTTCCGAGATGACAGAAGTTCGGATATGAGAGAGCACTTGTAAGACAGAGATCAATGTAATCAGACTGCTTACTATTCTAGGACTCTGTTCTGGGTTTTGTGTTATTCCAAGTGAACTAACTGATTGGTAGTGGGGTCTGTTTCTTCAAAATATCTCAAGGACAGGTTTCATGTAGCCCAAGTCATGCTCACAAAGGCCATCAGCCATTTGAATTTGGCATTAGTGGATAGATTACAATTTTCCCTGTATGGAACCACAACTGCTAAGTTTCACCTTGATTTCTTGGACACTCCTCCCTTCCCCAAGAATAAGTATGATCAGCACCGCCAGGAGATGATGGGGTGATGTATTTCAAATGGATGCAAGTGTCCTGTTCATTATCTGTGGCTACGCTAATGCTAACAGTTTTGACGGCTTACTCCTCTCCATGGTGGTGACAATGCCAAAAGCTTCGTCCTCTCCAGTTCCTTTCTGTAGCAGATGGAACATCACTCTTCAAACATTTCCCGTTCCTGGCCATCAGCTCTCATGACTTCCTAAGTTCTTTGAGTACTAACTCTATCCCTCTGCACATAGCGTGGCAGGGTGTTGGGTTTTAATCTAAACTATTAATAAATCATACAGAGGCAACTTTTCCTTAATGCCATCTCTTTTCCTTCATAAAATCCTATGCTTTTCATCTTATTGTTTATGGTATTCGAGTTTCAAATTTAGCTCAAGCCACAGACCTGTGACGCCCAAGAGGGTGCAGTCAGACACTGACTTCTGGTTAGGGCTTGAAGGACTCGCCTGACTGTGACTTGCCCGTGGCTGCTCATCAGCCTCTGTGGTCAGTCCTAATGATAATAGTTCTCCCTCAAGGACCACAGTGTACAGGTGACCACCTCAGAGTGAAGATGCTTGCTACGCATTTCCATTTCACAAACAAATCCTTCCTCAACAGCAACAGAATCTGACTTGGAAAATCCTA
This sequence comes from Mastomys natalensis, assembly GCA_021653895.1. NCBI lineage: Eukaryota > Metazoa > Chordata > Mammalia > Rodentia > Muridae > Mastomys > Mastomys natalensis. The sequence continues at coordinate 127,397 of JAJTUV010002296.1, read as the reverse complement.
AAAGAGTAGACTCAACAGATGCTAAGCACTCATTCCTGAAGGATCAACAGCTGCTGCCCCTAAAAGTACTTAATCTGCAACACCGTAACGCCTGATGGTTGCCTAGCAACATAATGGAGGGTTTCAGAAAGCCTCCCTCAAAGATAAAAACTTTAACTTCAACATTCATCCAAGATCAAGCCAATTTAATATAATGGAGAGACATCATCTATTCATCGGGAAGTGCCAAGTAATTGAAAAATCCATGCTGCCGGGTTTGAAAATTCCACAGGGCAAGCTGGCTAGCAAGTCAAATCAGCTCCCTGTAGGTTCAAGTTAGAGACCCAGTCTTAATATATGAAGGAGAGAGAGATCAAAGAGGACAGCCAGTGTCAGCCCTTGATATAAGCACACACACACACACACACAACACAAAGAGAAAGAGAAAAAGAGAGAGAAAGAGATGCAAGCACATATGCATACTATACATATGCATGCAAAAATATACAAAAATACTAGAAATTTAGAATATATACATTGATATTTTTTAAGCACGTCAATATTGTAAATAATAGTAGAAAGACTATGCACTGAAGTCAGTATTAGAAGGGCTGTGGGCTTTCTTCTATGAACAGAAGAGCCCACTTTCAAGTAAAGCACAGCCTACCATTCTGCAGTACTGTTCCACTAGCTGATGAGTTGAGATACAATAGTGGTTTGAATGAGAATGACCTCCATTGGCTCATATGTTTGGATATGTGTATTCCAGTTAGTGGAACTGTTCAGGAAGGATTAGGAGGTGTGGTCTTGTAGGAGAAGGTGTGTAACTGGGGGAACAAAGCTCACACCATTTCCAGTTAGTCACTCTCTCTCTCTTCTCTCTCTCTCCTCTCTCTTTTCTGCCTCTAACCTTGAATAAGTATTTCGGCCCTTAGCTACTGATTCAGCGCCATACCAGACTGCTTGCTGCCATGCTATCCACCATGACAGTCATGGACTCTGATGCTCTGGAACCCTGAGCCCTAAACTAAATGATTTTTTTCATGAGTTGCCTTGATCAAGGTGTTTCATCACAGCAACAAAAATGTAACTAGGATATAGGCAGATGTCACAATTCTTTCACTTATAGCCCCTATATCAGACATTAATGAATAATAAGTCCTCTTAGGAGTTTGGCTTGCTTACTCAGTATGTTATTCTTTGAAAAGGCAAACAAGATTTAATTTAAGGTTAGCCTTGGTCATAGATCAAAGCACTTCCCTTATATGCTTGAGGCTCCTGGTTCAATGTCCAGTAACACTTAGCGCGACACACGTGCACACACACACACACACACACACGCACACACACATTAATAGGAACACAGCTTGAAAGAAAATTACAATATTAAAATTGACTGATTCTTGTCTCATCATTAATATATTTTTATTAAGTCCTTCTTCTACTATTTCCCCTGGCCAAGATTTGAAACCTTAGCAAGAAAAGAAAAAGGAAAAGAAAAGAGATGGAAAGAATTCACTGCTCCACTGTGATGCTGAGTGCCTCCTCTGAAGGCCCACCTGCTAACGACTTGATCTTCATGGTGCCTATGAGAAGGAGCCTTTAGGAGGAGGGACTGAGTAAGAGGCCCTTGGGTCCCCAGTAGTATGGCCCTGGAGAAGACTGTAACCCTCACCTGTTCCTTTCTCTCTTTGCTTCCCAGCCTGTGAGCTAAATGGGTCAACACCATCACATGTTCCCACAGTAATGTTTGCCTCAACAAGGCCCAAATGCTAAAACCCAGCAACCTGAGGCTGCAACCTTAAGCCTGTGAGCCAAACTGAGTCTCCTCTCCTTAGGCCAATGACCTGAGGAGTTTTGTTACAGGGGTGGAAAGCTGGGGTGTTGTTCTCTGCAGTATCTCTCTATAATTCAAACACAGAGGAGTTAGTTATTGTCATGCCTGCTCACTAAATGAAAGTAATACACCACACAGACTAGCTCCCCTGCCAGGGCAGCAGAACTGCTCTTCCTTTGGATCAGAGGTCACTGGGTTATTAGTCAAATGGAGCATACAACTAAACTCCTGAAGTTATGGCTGAAAACTGCAGATTGTCCCTCAAAGTGCTTGAGTGGGTGCTGGGAAGAGCATCTCCAGCTGGTATAGACGTTTTCTGAAAGAGCAACCTGGATGGGGGAAACTCACAGGGCCCTGAGCCCTGGAAGGGACTCAGAGTTGATTAATAGCCGCCAAAAGAGAGAGAATCAGTCTCCTCCAAAGACGAGCCCCTGATAGCCTATCTAATCCCAAATTGTCATACCCAGAACACACACACACACACACACAAACACAAACACGAGTGACACTAAATGGAGTCAGCAGATTGTGTGTGTGTACATGTATATACATGCACATGTTTAACAATTAAAGAGGTCACAAACTCTAGAGGAAGTGGAGGAACACAGGAGGAGTTGGAGAGGGGAGAATGTGAGGTGAAAATGATGTAAATACAGAGCCTCATAAACTGTTTGTCTCGGTTCCCATAATTCTAGAGGACATTTCCTTTGTTTCCAGCATGAATGAAGATGGGTCTACCACCCCACTGAAATGGAGCAGATTTGTATTATTGAGTTCCAACGATACTGTGACTCAGCAGAATGTGACAATCTAATTAATGCACTGCTCCAATTAACACGGGGCAAACACATCCTGAGGAGGCAAAAAAGTACTTTCTGAATTCCAGCATATTTAATATACGCCTACCCTAAGATGACGGGAAGAAAAAGAAATACACAACATTAAAATTGTTTGAAGTCATTTGCCCCAAATTGCCTTTTCTCTGTTGGCCTTTTAGAGTCGCTCCCAATGAGTGTGTCACTTTGCAGCAGAGCACACGATGCGGCTGTATTGATTAACACACATTCATTGAACTGTGAAGACGAGGATAAACACTGTAATTTTTTTAATGGAACAAAAATGATACTTGCATTTAAAAAAAAAAAAAAGACTGAAAAAAAGAAGATGTTTACTGAAATGAAGCCATTTTGCTGTGTGACTGACATATTGGATGCTCTCTTCCCAAATGGCGAGCCCAGAAAAATACTTTTCTCTCATCAGCTCAGGAAATAAATAATGGTTTGAGCTAAGCTTTTAAGTTAACAGAAAAATTCTTCCTATTTTTATAGCCGGGAGTAAATAGCCCCACTGTTAGTCTCTGAGGTCAGGATTGGTCAGGAAGTATAGTCAATGAAACAAGTGAAGTTTCCCATGCTCTGTAGTGAGTTGAGGCGGCTGGAGTGATGGCTCTGCCTTAAAGCCTAGGCTCACAACCAACCGAGAGGCAGCAAGCGAGGTAGGAAGTGAGTTGGAGAAACATGACCACCAGTCACCTAAGGACAGGTGCCTCCCTCAAACCGTGCCCTACCCAGGTTTGTTGCACTGCGTGAACATCCTAGAGTTAGATGATCCAGTCAGTCACTCGAAAGGCCTTCATGCCATTAAGGGACACTATTGGCATGAGCTAGATGAACTGTAGCCAGCCCAGCATGGCAGACGACTGTACAGTAAAATTTTATCATCCTTTAAAAATGATTAAAGCTTAAGTATAATTAATTTATAAACCAGTAGTGAGATCATTTATTTATTACCAAGTATGGTATTCTGTTGCTATATAGTAAAATACTCGTTTTGGCTTTGTTTGTACTGTACTGTTACTTTGAGACAGGGTCTAACCACATAATCTAGGCTAGCCCTAACTCCTGTATGTCACTGCCTCAAGCTGTGCAGTACCATTGCACACTTGGCAGCATAGTGAGCTTGCTGACACCAGCATCACCACAAACAGGAGTCATGCACTATTAGGGTATCAGGTTGGCTGGCATGTCACTAGGAAATGGGATTTCTCAGCTCCGTTAGATCTTATTGGACCACTATGGTACATATGGTCACTGTCGATCAAGACATCCTTATCTGTTTTAGAGGAAGCAGAGAGGTATGCACACACCACAGAGCAAGTGTGGAAGTCAGAGGGCAACCTGAAGGAGTCACTTGTCTTATCTACTATGTGGGTTCCAGGATAAAACTCAGTTCTTCCGGATTGGCAGCAAACACCTTTACCTACTGAGCCATACAACTAACACTGTGGAGGCCATTTTCCACGGTGTATAACTATAGACTAAAGAGAAAGATAGCCACCCATCATTAGGCCAAATTAGATATAGCACAGAAGACAGTTTTCTTTTTGTTTCTTTTTTGTTTTAATGGAAGGAAGGCAACATTTTGGAAACCTTTAAACCCATATTTAAATTTTTTGTTAATGATCAACTAGCAGTCAGGGGTCCATGACCAACATGAATATCCTTAAGTAGAAGCTTGAAACACACTGTCTTCCCTTGGCTCTTATATTCAGGTGTGCAGTATCAAATCATACACATTTTGTATTTTGCAGTAAATATAGAAATGAGAACATCGGAGCTGGAATTTCAAATGTCATCAACACTGGGGGAATAACAGAAATCAGGAATGGGAAACTCGCGGGAGCCAGGGAAGTCTGAAGAGGAAGTGGAGCTGGCGAGCTGAGGATGCTGAGCGCCGAGCTGGCAACATGGGTTTGGGAAAGAGAGAGTAAAAGCAAGCTAGAGGGGGAAAGAAAGTCTCAACCCAAGGACAGACGGGGAAGCCAGAGGCATGAGAGCAGCAGACAGTCACTGATACCAGTGCTTAAAAGTCACAGGAAGACACAGACACAGAGGAGAAGACAGTGGCTGAGGGCTTAGATCTTTGGCCAGGGCAGACAGAAAGTGGTCCATGATAAATCTGACCAGACACAGTAACCAAGGAGAGAAAGGAGGAGGGCAGGAGAACAGCCTGTTGAGTTAAATGAACTATGGATGATAAATCAAGAGAGAGCGTCCTCAGATGAGCGATCACGTTAGACTTGGGCTCTTGGAAACAGCGATCTTTTCCACTTGGGCACTAATGTAAAACCAGAGGTCATTAAGCCAAATGGCAGATGGCAAGGCAACTAAACAACAGAGCATCGTGAAATTTTAAGTGTCAGTGTTGTATAATAGTGACACGTATGTTAACAGGGTTTTAAACTGGATAAAACTGAGAGGGAAAAAAATCAATTCCCTTCATTTAGAAAACACATTTTTATTACCCAATGAAACTGAAACTGTAGTGTCATTGATTTTAGGGCCGCAGACAGGGATTGCTGATTTATTGTATAAAAACAGTACAACTGCAATTGGCAATCAGCTTGCCAGAGAGCGCACAGTGCCTTGGAAGACTATAGCATCAGCTATGTCCTAAGGCAGTAGCATCAGGATGAAATTTAAACAAACCAGCCCATTGCCCTTGGAAGATCACTGCTCAGAATGCAGTTCAGTTCTGAAAATGGACAAGCAAAGTAAAAGACTTAAGGGTCCATTCCTCTCCCTTCCCCTCCTCCCTCCCCTTCCCCTCCCTCCCCCTTCCCCTTCCTCTTACTCTCCCCTTTCCTCTCCCGCTTCCTTTTTCTTTCCTATGCACAGTTTGCTTTCCATGTACTCTCAGTGTAACCTAATTACTAGTGATTCTTCCTCACAGAGGACACACATCAATCAATAAACAAAGAGGACTGGGCAATGGCTCCACTGGCCAAGCACTGCCCACAGAAGCAATGAGGACCTGAGTTAAATCATTAGAATACACATGCATACACACATGCATAGACACACATGCATGCTCCCACCAGTCATGGCAGCACATGACTGTAACCCAGCCCTGGGTGATGGAGACAGTCGTATTCTCGAGGTTCACTGGCTGGCCAGTCTAGCCAAATTGGCGAGCTGCTGGTTCAGTGAAGAGATCCCACCTCAAAATATAATGTAGAGGACAATGGACAACAACAGAGACACAAGCAGGTGGAGAAGTGGGCCATACACAAATCTGGCTGGTGATAGCCACAGAAGTCTGACTTCTGCACAGGCATGTATACCTGTCACACATACAGTCACGTACACACATAAATTCTGGCCTCCAAACAATCATATGCATTCACACACACACACACACACACAAACAGAGAAAATAAGCAAAAGTGGCAGAATTATGAACCCCCACGAACCTTACTAATATCCCTGATTAGATGAAACAATGTGTCAGCACCCGGGGCTGCATCTGAGTGAGTTTGTAAGCCCATCCAGGCCATTTCTTCTACACAGTGCCGAGGCTGTTTCATCTTCCAGTGGTAAACGCTATATGAGCCCTCAAAGCCAAAACTTTGACTATGTGACACTTTCTAGAAGTTTCCCAGTAACTGTTCCTGGTAACGATTATCCGGTTGCTCACACCCTGGGCACAGGCAGGTGGAGAAGTGGGCCACACACACAAATCGGCTGGTGACACCTGTGGTAAATGTCCGTCCCACAGGACAAAGGGAAACAAGGTGCCTCCTGCCTCCTGTCCAAGACACTAAAAACCTATCAAGCCTTCATTTCTAACTTCTCAGTGAGAGGAGAGATGGGGATTAGGGAAGGAAATTAAAAATCATGCTGTGGAAGTTAAAATTCCAAATTATTCCACATGACAAAGGACCTAGTTTTCTCAATTCAACAAAATGTAAGTGGGGAACAAGTCAGAGGGGACAGATGGATCGAGAGACCTCTGTGAGATAACCTACTAAATAAATATGTAGCCCTTGTTCAGACCTGACTCTAGTCCATCAAGCAGGGGAAACGTTTACAAGCTCATGAGGGATGTGCCAGCAGTGGTATCCATTCGATGAGGTGAGGAATTACATTGTTTTCTGGGGTGGTGATAGAGTTGTGCTTTCTTTTTTAAACATGGCTTCTCTTTGTTTTAAGGAGACACACTACAGTATTCGCTGATGAAATAATATGACATCTGGTCTTTGTTTCAAATAATCCAGTGGGGAGGGGGCAGATAAATGAAGCAAGATTGGCCATATGTTGATCATTGTTGAGGCTCTGTGATTAGGATAAAAGGATTCATTATACCGTTTTCTCTACGTTTGAATATGTTTAAAAGTATTCATCATAAAAAGATAAAAATAAAAGCCATTAGCAAGGCTTTCTGCCTGCTCACCCACACTCATGTTCATGGATGCTGTCCTTATCCCTGGTTCTTCCTCTGTCCATTGGCCATGTAGATTCTTATTGGCTCATGAGCAAAATGTTTACAGACAACATGAGCCCTAGGCTAGGTGCCAGCAATGGCCTTAACCTTCAAAGGATGAAAATGGGAGAGGAGGGTGTGGGAGAGGTGGGAGTGTGGGAGGGGGAGGGAGGAAGGGTAGTGGGAGAGGGAGGAGGGTTGTGGTTCATTACAGCTCTTATAGGAATTCCTGAAAGACCAGGAGGACCTAAAGGGCTTGAGGGGAGGCAAAGAGGAGTGGACAACTCCTGTGTTCCTTCATCACATGCTGTAACAGTTGGAGACAGTGTGGTTAATCTCTCCTGATTTTCTACTTTCTCTCCTAAGGAAAAATCTCCCTTTCCTCCAGTGGCCCTGATTGACCCATTTTTAAACTGGAGGCTTCCTCTTGCCTGTGCCCTGACAGTGTAACAGGACTCGGCCTCACTCGGTCCCCACTGGGGGCCTATGGTTGCTGTGGAGCTCCAGCCTCAGACAGACACACATATTTGAGTGCATGCAGTTGCACGCCCGTGAGCTTCCTCTGTTGTGCATATAACTGGGAGCTTACCCTGTGTGGCTGCACCGAAGAAGAGCCACACATTACCTCTATACCACAGGATCTGCCAGTGTCCCTCGAATGAGAGGGACATCAAACAGGCTGAGGAAAACACCGAAAAGACACTCAGATGTAGCCGTAGATGGGGGAGAAGATAAGGAGAGAAAGAGGTAGCAGCTTGCTGGCATCAACCAATAGGTTTTATGTCAGTAACTGCAGAGCTGGACTCTGAGGTCCCTAGCATACAGCGACTGCTTTTAGGCAAAATCTTCAATAGTCTCATTCATTTGGTGCTGAGGACATGGCTCAGTCAAATGTTTGCTGTGCAAAAGCATTGGGGACTTGTGCTCCATCCTTAAAACCCACATGAGAAATTGGGCACACAAACACATGATCCTACTACTGAAGAAGCAGAGGCAGAAGGCTCCCTGGGACTCACTGGCATCTGGCCTAGCCTAACAGGTGAGCTCTGGGTTTTAGTGAAAGACCTTATCTCAAAACCCAAAGTGGAGAATAACTGGAAAAGATGAAGGACACCGACTGTTGGCCTCCACATATGCATACATGTGCACAGACATGCACGCCGCGCACAACACACACAGTGAATTCATGATTTTTCTATGTTGGTTCTTTCATGGTGGTTGTCATGCTTTTGTCTAACCTAGTATGAGGGGCAGGTGCACCAATGTTCTGGTGGACAGAGGGGCTTGAAGGAGGACGCTCTGCTGAGACAGCTGTCCAGGATGTTAGGAGCACTGCTTAGCTACATGTATCCCCCAAGGGTGACTCTAGTCACGACAGGAAAGAACACTCAGCCAACACTGTGACTGTTTAGCCCAGATAAATACGCTGTGCCATAACCTCTGAGGGGGATGCCCCAAACTGGGACACAGTAATTCTGTCTAAACAGAGCTGAGCTTTCTCTAATGAACAGGCTTTGGGTTCTTGAGTAAATCACTTGGGTAAATCACTTTACCTTTCTGGGTCATAGCTTCTCATCTGAGAAATTGAGACTTCGTACTTGATAGCTACGGGCTTCCATGCTAAAGAACAAACGCAATGAATGGTGCCTCCCTCAGTCTCTCTGCTCAGTGAGTGCTGGCCTCCCTGAATTTCCTTCTTAGCATCCTGCACAGCAAACAGCTTATCAGTGTTAACTATTATCAATAGAAATCACTTCTAAGGAAAACAAATCACCAGGTAACAACGTTAAAACACAGGCTGAAGACAGAAAATGTGTGCTTTGAAGTTCAGAAGATCTACGTTTGGAGTCTGCTCCTACCAGTCACTCACTATATGGCCCTGAATGTGTTATTTAAAATATCTGAGTCTGTGTCTCTTGCTGGGAACATGCAGACAGTACTAACCCTGCAGGTTTGTGAGAAGAAGAAAATCTGAACATGGATACATCATGACTGCTTCTAGACATCAAATTCTTTACAACACCCTCACTGACCTCTCCATTTCTGTTTAACCCTGGACCTTCATTTATAAAATAACCATTATTGCCCCATGTTCTGTCCTTGACCAACCTCTAAGGAGACCCCTCCACGCCTGTCTTCTCTCTAGACCTCAGCAGAAGCCATTTCACCCACATACACTTAGATTACGTGAACACCGGCATCTTTCTACCCGTTCATGGCCATGACCTCATCCCTTCAAAATGCTTACCACTGCTGTACAGCACATACCTGTTGGTAGGTCCTAACCCTGGCTTTCTACAACAGCTTTTGGGGTGTTTTTGTTTTTGTTTTTAACATGCAATTATAAAAATGTCCCCTTACCCTTTTTTTAGACTGAGGAAGAAGCTTAGAGGTTGAGGGCTTTCCTAGCATTTGTGAAGTGCTGTGTTCTGGCACTGGCACTGGCGTGAACACAGGCACGCATGCACACACTGATGGCTGAGCCCCCAACACTACTTGTCAAGAACCCACCTCTATGCAGCTTATAGACCTACAGCAAAGTCCTCTCTGGTCTCCCAGCTCTCCTCAGTGAGCAAGAGCCCAGCTTCAGGGGGTCTAATGTGCAAAACTACTTTGCCCAATGGTAGAAGAAGTTTATTTCTTCTTCAAATGAGTGCCAATAGCCCTGATCATCTGACCACAAAGGTCTCCCTTAGAACCCCGCAGAACCTCTCCTTTGCGCATCCCAGCATTAAGAAGGCTCCAGCCTTTAAGTGGAGAAACAGGCCCTATGTGATCCATGATGTTTCCTTCTAAGACCCTAAAAGGCAACACAAAATAGGCTGGGGAAGCAAAAAATGCAGAAAGTACGAGGTTAAAATACTAATCAGAGCTTTGGGGGATCTACAGAGCTGGGCAGAAAAACAGCAGAGTTCAGCAAGAACAGAAAGGCCCTAAAACACCTCAGATTTTCACGTGGGATCTCAGATGGCTATAGCCAATGAATAAAACAAAACCAAGATAAAATATTCCTGAAAGAATAAATAGAATTAAATCCTTTTCATCCATGTCCAGAACCAAAATGACCCCTATCTCATCATTTGGAAGAAAATCCAATGTCCTCTGAAGACAGGTGACATCCAGTGCCTCTGCAGTATTCTCAGGTGCTTCCTGGTGTCCTCTCAACAACCCACAAATAGCTACCCTGGTCTACATAGTGAGTTCCAGGACAGTCAGCACTATAATAGAGAAGCTTCTGTCTCAAAATAAACAAACAAAGTCCAAAACTGTCCAGGTGTGATGATGCACATTTATAATCCAGGCATCTGGGAAATAAAGCAAGAGAATCACAGGTTTGATGTCAGCCTGGTTATATCCAAGGCCAGTCTCCAAGAAAGAAGAGAAAGAGGGAGGAGAAGGGGAGAGGGAATAAAGGATAGAGGGAGGGATGAGGAGGGAGAAGGAGGGAAGGGGAAGGAAAGAAAGAGGGAAGAAGGGAAAGAAGGAAGGAGGGGAGGGAGGGAGGGAGGGAGGGAAGAAAGGAAAGAGGGAAGAAGGGGAAAGGAAGGGAAGGAGGGGGAAGGGGAGAGGGAGGGGGAGAAGGAGAGGAAGAGAAAGAGAGGGGAAGTGGGAGAGGAGGGAAGAGGGAGGGGAGAAGGAGGGAGAGGAGGGGAGAGAGAGGGAGGGGAAGAGGGAAAGAAAGGGAAGGAGGAGGGAGGGGGAGGAGGGAGAGGGAGGGAGGGAAGAAGAGGGAGAGAAAGAAAGAAAACAAAACCCTATGATCAAATGACCAAACCCAGCAGGAAGCTGACAATCAAGAGAACGGGCCAGATGCTGACATTATCAGACACGGACCCTGAAAGAACTTTGACACATTCAAGAGAAGAGATGACAAGTAGAGAATGTCAGCAGAGAATTGGAATATGTTTTTTAAATAAAAAAAAAAAAATGAGAGAGAATGAGAGAAATAGAATTGAATAAAAACTATAATGTAAACTGTTTTGAGTGTGTAAGCACTCAAAACCATAATAACTAAAATAGGTTGGCCTTGGTACCACAGAGTAAGACAGCTATAAACTCCCTCATCTGAAGCAATTATAAACCTAGACAAGCCCGTCAAGGACGGCCGACTGGGAACATGGCTTTTCAGAAGCAGTGTTCTTACAGAATGTTTTCAGGCCCTGGGTTCACTCCTCAGTAACACAAAAGAAAGGAACAATTATTTCATCGCTCTAGAAAGTTCTTACGTAAGAAACTAAGTCATCAAGGCTTACTCGCGTAAGCTTACTGAGCTCCGGGTAAGACTAACCCGTCAGCAGTGACTCTGCCTGGGGCTGCTCCCACGAAGCCATGCTTCCCCGGCCTTCAGTGTGGATCCCAACCACGGTGTAACAGATCACCAGAACCAGCAGCATCGACACCACTCACAAGAAAGTTCTTTTCATATGGAGGGTTGGTGAGGTGATGATGTTAGCCATAGGCTTCCAGCAAGAGATGGCAGCTCCTCTAATGTTGCAATCTTGTTTGAGTGAGTCACAGACTAATCAGACATAGAACAGGGTATTCTAGAGGTTAAGACTGTCACAGGAGGCTTGGAAACTTCCTTAGGTAGCTGGGTTTACCAGACAGTGGGCATATGTAAAGCAGAAACCAGACTGGATCCACACCACTCTCGTGTGCAAGGCAACTAAACCTTGACGTAAACATAGAGAATGCATCCATGCGCTCAGTGGAAAAAACTCCCGGCTCACATTCTAATACATTCATAGAAAGACAGAGACCCAACAACTTGAGATACTTGAATATATCCTCCCAGCAGACAGGGAAGATCCATAACTGAGCAGATCAACAACAGCTGATCGTTATGGGAAAATAGACTTCAAAGTTTAGTTCAGAGCTGGGGAGATGGCTTGGTTGGTAAAGGCACTTACTGCCAAGCCTGAGGCCTGAGCTCAATCCCTGGGGCTCACGTGGTAAAAGGAGATCACCAGCTCCTGTGAGTCATGTTTATTATACATGTGTGTGCCCACTACCACCTTAACTCGACTCCTACAAACCACCAATAAACTTAAATGTAATGATGATGATGATGATGATGATGAAAAACAATTTCCTCATAGAGAACTAAATCACAAATTGGAGTAGTTAAAATATATTTGCCCCCTTAGGGCTGAGCACTGTACAGTATCACATTCTCTGCACCTTGACCAGTTGTGGGTTTCAGTGTTCCCATCATCGCTTACTGTAAAAACAAGCTTCTCCGATGACGGCTGAGTGATCCGCTAATATATGGATGTAATGATACACCATTAGGAATTGGTTTACTACTATGCCCATTTAACAGAATGATGCAGTAGGATCTCCACAAGGCCTACAACTTATTAAGCCACAGGTTCTCAGCTCCCATAATGATGCTGGGTATAGCTTTTATCTCATGGAGTGGGCCTTAAATCCAATCAGAAAGTGATTGGTTGCTTTCATTATATCCATGCCACTATTGCACCCATGGCTGTGTCTTGTCAGGCTAGTAGTTACTGTAGTTCTCAGAGTTAATAGCTAGGAAAGATTAGTGATTACTTTTCTTCCCAAGTAGCATGCATCACACCTTCTGGGAACAAGGAAAATGACCAGTGAGGATGAGTCATCTGGCTCAGTTATACCTCAGTTTTCTCATGTTCTGTGATTCAAGATGTGATGCTTTTAACAACAGAGTCTTGCTGTCATGTTCTGGGAATAACAAAGACCGTTAGAAATGACCTATGATGACTGGAGATCTGGTGGGATCTCACTGCCCAAAATTCCAAAAGAGGTAAGCCATTCCTGGCAATGGGCTTCTTACTTGTTAGACTGAGGTGTCTAGTCCAGGCATTACTGCCCTGTTATAGTGTAACTCTCCACATTTACACACACACACACACAACACACACACACACACACACACACACACTGTAGAAGCAGTAAGTTTCCGTATGACTTTTTCACAGTCTTTAGCATTAATTAGCCTTCTGTATATTCCTTCCTCTACCCTGTCCTCCATCCCCCACTCATTTAATGCTTCTGCTCCATTACCCCTTCACACCTTTATACCATAGTTTTTATCCCTTCTTCCTTAAGCCTCTCTCCTTGTGGCCCCTTGCTAAATTTGTGACCTCTGTGGGCTATTTCAAGCACACATCTGAAGATTCAAAGCTGACATCTATAACACAAAAGAAAACATGCAACATTTCTCTTTCTGGGTCTGGTGACTGTTTCCAGCTATATACATTTGCCTGCAAATCCCATTATTCTGTTTTTCTTACTAGCTGAATAATGTATCGCTTAAAATTCTAAGCATTCAATATTAAGAAAAAGATAAAATATGAAAAGAAACAAAGAAGTAGGACCCATACTCAGTGAAAAAAAAAATCAATAAAAACTATGAGTTCCACATGCCTTTAATCCCAGCACTCAGGAGGCAAAGGTAGATGTATCTCCCAGTTCAAGGCCAGCCTGGTCTACAGAGGTTCCAGGACAGCCAGGGCTACACAAAGAAACCCTGTCTTGAAAACAAAACAACAAAACTATCAATCTCTCCAGATGTTGGATTTAGCAAAATTTTAATACAAGTATTAAAATACATTTACAGAACTTTAAAAAAAGAGTTTAAACAACAGTGTGTCAGCAATGATTCAACTAATAGAAAGATCTTGATAAAGAGCAACTATTTAAAAGAACGAAAGCAAAATCTAAGAATTGGAAAAAAATAACGACTGAAACAGAAAAGTTCAACAGGGGTGCTCAATAGGACATTTGGGGCAGCAAAATAATTAATGCTGTCAATATAAAGAGATACCATTCAATGCTGGGCATAGCAGTAAGTGCACACCTTTAATCCCAGCAGGAAGGATTCTTGTGAGGCAGGAAGATGTTCATGAGTTTGAGGCCAGCCTGGACAATAGAGAGAGAAAGTTCCAGGACATCCATGACTGTATAGAGATATCCCATCTCAAAAAAAAAATCCAAACTGAAGAATAGATAGAAAAAAAATTAAAAGAAAGAAAGAAATCTAATTAGCTGGAGAGCTGAAGGGAGAGAAAAGACAAAGGGAAGAATTTTTTAAACATATTATGTGATAAACCCCCAAACTGATATAAAAATTAATTTATGGATCATAAAGCTAAGAGGACTCAAATTAAGATGAACACAAAGATCCACACAAAGGCACATAAAAGCTAAACTACTGAAACACACACACACAAATATTAAGCAAGAGATAGCTACCATAGAGGAAAACTGACTATTGATTGGTCAGAAGTGTGTTACTATAAATTAAAATATATATTGTAACCTCTATAGCAACCACTAAGAAAATAACAAGAAAGTAAAATAGACTATGAAGATAGCCTCTAAAATCTGGAAACAGGAAAGCAGGAAGTAAAAATAGTACAAAATAGATGGAAAAAATATAAAACAGAAATACCAAAATGGCAGGCATAAAATTTTATCAATGAATTTATTAAATGAATTCCACTCAAAAGAAAGAGATTGTCTGATTAGATAAAGGAGCACACTGAACTAAAAAACCCAATCTACCAGAGATCCATCTTGATTCTAGCAAGAAATGACATGCCAGATAAACAGTAAACACAGGAGCTGTAATGTCTATACTAATGTGGAAATAAAGTATGCTGTAGAAAGATATTACTAAAGGTGAAAAGATATGTAACAATGAATCCATAACTATACAAGGAAGACATGATAATCACAAATACATATGCAATTAGCAACTGAACCTTAAAACTCAGAAAGCAATGTCTGACAAATGTGATAAATAGAGGCACACAACAATGGCAGAGATTTCAACACCTGACAGGATGCTTAGTCCAAAACCAACAGACACTTAAACCATCAACCATGCTGACCTGATGCTAGAAAACCCCTATTCAGTGACAGTAGGCACATGAAACAGTGTTTGAGGTAAAACACATGCAGGACCTCAGAAGGCTCAAGAAATTTAAGTTTAAACTAACATAAAAAAGCCAGGCCTGGTGGTGCAACGCCTTTGACTCTAGTATTTGGAAGGCAGAGGCAAGTTCTAAGCCAACCCAAGTTTACACAGAGTTCCAGGGCTACATAAAGACCCAGTTTCAAAAGAAAAGATTATCCAAAATATATTTTGTTGCCATAGTAGAATCATTATACCAAAGGAAATCTGGACAGTAACTAAAGTCTGGCAACTAGGCAGCATGCTATTTTTAAGCCCAAGAATCAAAGGATAAATGGAATTTTAAATACACCTTTAATGGAATGAAAATATTTTAAAGTTTAAGGTATAAGGAAATAATACCCAGATAACATTTTATAACTTTAGCACCTAATTAGAAAAGAGCAGCCTTGAGTCAGAAACCCAAGTGTCAGTTTTGAGGAGACAAGAAATAAATGTAAGTCACAGGAAGACAAAGGAAGGGAACAGTAAATACAGGGAGGGAGGGTCAATGCATAAAAAGCAGCAAATAGAGCAAAACTACCAAACTACAAGTTATAAAGAAAAACAAAACTCATGAATTCTTATTTTAGCTGGCGAACAAAGGATAAAAAGATTATCAAATACATATAAAATTGGAATATCACTATTGTTTACAGAAATTAAGTGGATAAAATGGACAATTTCCTAAAAACCCACAAATTGAGAAAAAAATATATATATATATTTCCCTTTTATAGTGGTAGTGGTAGAATATCTCTGAATAGATCTATGGAAAGAAAAACGATGAAACCAAAAAAGAGAAAGGAAGAAAGAAACAAAGAAACAAAGAAAGAAAAGAAAGAAAGAAAAGAAAGAAAAAACAGAAAGAAAAAAAAAGAAAAGAAAATCTCCCTCAAACAATCCCCATGTTCACATGGCTTCTCTGGGAAAAAAAAAAAATCTACCAGATATTTGAGAAGGGAATGAGACTTGTTCTCACAAAGTGCTTTCAGATTATAAAGGAGAGAGCACTTCAAAAGCCACATGGAGATATCAAAGGAGAAGTGCAGAACACCCTTCCTAAACAGGGACACAAAGTCCTTTTAGAATAGATTAAAAGCAAAATTTAGCACCACAAGAAAAGTAGAACATCCTTTACAGATGGAACGAGCAAGATTTATCTCTGGAAAGTGATGTTGGTGTAAAACTGAAGACTCCGTTGATGTGATAAACTGTTAACAAGGAAAGGGTATGTGCCATTATCCAATACATGCACAGACAGTGGAATCCACACCCTCCATAAGGTCAAAACTCTCAAACTTCTATAGGAGGCCTCCATTTGCCAATGAGCATTCACAAGAAAAGGAGAGCTGAGACAATATTGTGTACGATTGTGTCCCAGATTAAGTGTTTTCCTTCAGGGTCAAGAACAAAGTGAGGATGCCTGCTTTTATCACTGAACAAGGGAATGGATGCCTTCATGTCACTCCTAACTGTGGGGGAAGCATGGTAGATGTGACAAGAGAGAAAGGTGAAAGGAAGGAAAGAAAAAATTATCCAGACTTGAAAAGAAAAACTGCAACTTCCTTGATCCGCAGATTCTATGGAATTCTTTAGACTGTAAAAGGAGTTCACAACTCCCCCAAAACTGTGAGTGAGTCAAGCAGGGTTGCAAGGTATGGGAAAAAATACAAGGGTCAAGTTCATGTCTGCATATTATCAACAAATGTTTCAATTATTTCATATACCATATACTGCAACAATCTATAAAAATTAACAATGTCATTCATAACAGCAGGGAAAAAATGAAAACCCAGTGAAAAGACCCAGAAAAAAATGTCAGATACATATCTGCATATTTAAACTGACCAATTAATACTGATGAAATGTTGAGACCTAAATCATGAAAAGACATTCCATAGTCCAGAACTGGAAAATGCAGTGTATGCTGTGAGAAAATCAGTCCTCCCCAAACCACCTATGGAGTCAACACACTCACTATCAAAACCTTAGTAGGGAAAGTTTTTAGTGTAAGTTAGTAAACTTGTCTTAATATTCATATGGGAATGTGTAGGATCTAGAAGAACTAAAGAAGTTTTGGAGGAAAACCTAAATTGAACAATTTATACTAACCAGTTTCAAATTTTAATATAAAGTGATGCTATAATATATGATAAAGAGGGTTATGAGAATGAATGGACAGATACTAGATTATATAGATAAACATTAATAGTGATGATAGATGACTAGATGATGATGATGGATGGATGATGGATGGATGATGGATGGACTGTTACAGATGATAGATTATAAAAATAAATATTATTAGTTAGATAATGATGATAAATAGATGATGATAAATAGATGATGATGGATGGATGGATGACGATGATGATGGATGGATAGATATAAATTGAAAGCCAAAATTATTACAGATGTGTACCACCATACTTAGCTGTCAACTCATTTTTTATAAAAGCAGTAAGACAATTTAATGTCAAAATTATACTCCTTTTGAGAAATATTACAGGAAAATTATTCCATGCCTGTACCCAATAAATATCAATAAGTATAGGTTACCTTAGCCCACCTGTAATAACAAACTCCAAATGGACCATAGATGTAAATGCTACAGTAACAGTTGCAAAACTTTGGAAGGAATATGGAAATCCTTACTTCAGTTTCATCAAGATCTTAGGTATAACACCAAAGCCATGTCACAGATGAACCTTAATGATTGGAACTTAAATGAAAACTTCTAAGGAGACAGAAAGGAAATGACAAGACTAACCAGAGAATCAGGAAAATAACTACAAGTCATCTATCTAGCAAAGACCTTATATCTAGAGTATATAAATTTTAAACAGTCAATATCACCAGGCAGATGGCACAGTAAGTGAAGGTACTTGCTGTCAAACTGACAACCTGCATTTGATTCCTGGAATCTCCTACATGGTGGAAGGAGAGAACTAATTTTTGCAATTTGTCCTCCACTACACATACACATACAGGCATGTACATACATGTACACTTACACACACACACACACACAAACACAAACTCACATATAACAGAACTTACAAGTGGCATTAAAAACACAAGAAACATCACCAGCTCTTTCTCTAATGGAAATTAAATTACAAATTGAAACCTGTGTGCCAAGGACTAGAGATATGGCTCAGTGAGTAGGAGTGCTGGCCATGAAGGCATTAATATCTGAGTTCAAATCCTTAGATCCCACATAAGAAGATGTGTGGTCTTGCACATCTATACATCTGTAACTTCAGAGGCCGTGGGGTTGTTGAGGAGATGGGAGAATCCCAGGGGCTTGCTGATTATCAACCTAGCTCTAGGTTAGAGACTCTTGATCAAGCAAATAAATCAGAATGAATAGAGCAGAACAGTTAGCATTCCTTTCTGCCTATGCATGCACATACAGGCACCTTGACTGGCAAACAGGCATGCACATATACCATACACCAGTTGGACTCATAACAGAGTGGGAAACTGCCCCTTCCATCTTTGCTCCCACTGTGGTTACCATGTGGACACACTGAGGGACAAACAATTGTGTGGCCATTGCAATATAAAAATGAGTAAATACATTTAAAAAGAAAGCTACAGACCCACTAGAGTGGCTGTGGTCAGTAGTGGCTGAAAAGACAGTAAAAAAAAAAAAAAAAAAACAGACCCTTTATACTCTGCCAATGGAAATATAAACTTGGGACATAATTTGACAATTTCTTATAAAATTAAATATAGTCCAGCATATGACCCATCAGTTCTATTTGTAGGGATTACCCAAGAAAAATTCAAAATGCATACCTACTCAATGCCTTACATGAATGCTAATGAAAGTATCCTTCGAGGTACACAATAACTGGAGACAATTTTCACTAACTGATGAGTGGATGGACAGACTAGTCTATCCATCCGATTGAATGCTGTTTAACAGCAAAAGACGAAGAAGATCATCCAAGTTGCAATGTGTACTAGTCTCAAAATCACTAAGCTAAGCAAAAAAAGCTACAGGTAAAAATTAAAAAAATACAAAAACATAGTTTATGTGATTCACTACATGTCATATCACACGAAAAGGCAGTTGTAGGTCAACGGCAGAGCACTTGATTAGCATTCATAGAATCTTAGTTAGGGATGGGGGTGGGTCTGAGGTGAGAGGTGGGAACAGAGATCATGCAAGCCTGCAAAATCATTCTGAGAAGGCACAGAATGTCCTCAAGCTATACAATGATAACAATGTAGAACTCTATAAATTGAACTAATATCAATGAATTGGTTGCATCCTCCTTACAATGGATATGCCATATGTTATGGAAGCCAGGCCTCCATAAACTGTAATGAATAAGACACCAAAGAGAAGATAAAAGTGATCTGGGAGAGATGGTTGGAAAGTTTTCATACCAAAGGCAAAAGGAAAAATGACAATGGAAAATACGGAAGAGAGTTTGTGCCAAACAAGACAAAGTAGAAAGGTCTGGCAGATGGGCATGCACACATCCGGAAGGAGGTGGGAGATGGAACGAAACAAAGTACTGTTCACTGGGATGACTGCCAAGAGGAGTCCACAACTGACTGAAGAAGCTCCTCGTGATCCCCCAACAGGAGAAAGGAGGGAGTGTGCCTCAGAATATTCCAACAGGATGCTGCGAGCCAGAAACCAAGAAGAGAGTGTGCACAGGGGGAAAGGGCACCTTCAGCAGACCAACAATAAACTGACTACTGACTTCTCTGTGGAAAAAAAGAGGGAGGAAGAGAAAGAGGAGGGAGAGGAAGAGGAGTGGAAGAGGTGAAAAAATGATGACCAATGATGACCAAGAACAGTGAAGTTACATCTTTAAAACAGTAAAAGAAATGGACACCCCAGAATTCTACATGCAATAGAAACATGATTCAAAAATTGAGATGACAATAAATTTTCAAAATAAAATTAGAAATATCACACAAATGAGTTCTTCCACTAGTCAGAAGATAACCCCAGGGGAGCACACACTCACATACATGAATAAGAAGAGGTTACAAATAGAAATAAATTTTACCTGCAATAATAACGTGCCCTGTGATTTATTTGGGGTGGAGGGAATGCAGTGAACAGTTATTGATGGTATTTCAGAGAGTAGGCAGGGCTCCCTAGGCCCCTCCTGTTATTATGGGGGTCTGGGATGGACATTGTGAGGAGAGTGCTCAGTGTTGGGGACAGGGACTCCTCAGCAACTGAGGGCCTCTTTCTTGCTCTCAGTGTCCTTGCTGGGGTGGGTAGTCCAGGGTTTCTTACTCCTTGGAGACCATGTAGACCATGAGGTCCACAACCCTGTTGCTGTAGCCGTATTCATTGTCATACCAGGAAATGAGCTTTACAAAGTTATCATTGAGAGCAATGCCAGCCCCAGCATCAAAGGTGGAAGAGTGGGAGTTGCTGTTGAAGTCACAGGAAAGACAACCTGGTCCTCAGTGTAGCCCAGGATGCCCTTCAGTGGGCCCTCAGATGTCTGCTTCACCACCTTCTTGATGTCATCATACTTGACAGGTTTCTCCAGGCGGCATGTCAGATCCACAACAGATACATTGGGGGTAGGAACACGGAAGGCCATGCCAGTGAGCTTCCCATTCAGCTCTGGGTTGACCTTACCCACAGCCTTGGCAGCACCAGTGGATGCAGGGATGATGTTCTGGGCTGCCCCATGGCCATCACGCCATAGCTTTCCAGAGGAGCCATCCACAGTCTTCTGAATAGCAGTGATGGCATGGACTGTGGTGATGAACCCTTCCAAGATGCCAAAGTTGTCATTGCTGACAATCTTGAGCAAGTTGTCATATTTCTCGTGGTTCACATTCATCACAAACATGTTGGCATTGGCAGAAGGGGCGGAGATGATGACCTTTTGGCCCCACCCTTCAAGTGGGCCCCGGCCTTCTCCATGGTGGTGAAGACGCCAGTAGACTCCATGACATACTCAGCGCCGGCATCACCCCATTTGATGTTAGCAGGATCTCACTCCTGGAAGATGGTGATGGGCTTCCCATTGATGACGAGCTTCCCATTCCCAGCACTGACTGTGCCGTTGAATTTGCCGTGGGTGGAATCATACTGGAACATGTAGACCATGTAGTTGAGGTCAATGAAGGGGTTGTTGATGGCAACAATCTCCACTTTGCCAAGTGCAGAGCCAAAGGCAGCCCTGGTAACCAGGCACCCAATATGGCCAAATCCATTCACATTGACCTTCACCATTTTGTCTATGGGCCGAGGCTGGCACTGCATAAGAGGATGCAGCTGTCTCTGACACAGGGAGGAGCAGAGAGCCGCCCTGTGATTTTTTTGACCACCTGTGGAGTTGACATGTGTGACAGAAATGAAGCGGAAGAAAGTGGGGAGCTCTGCAGTGCTGAGGTACTGTGGGAGCCCTGCAGCATCAGGGGCTAATAGAGGGATCTAGAGGGTACAGTGGGAAGGATGGATACTGGGCTCAGCCCCTTACATGACGGATGAAAGAATAAAATGAGCTGGGTGGCTCATAAACATGGGTCCACCTGAGCAAATCTTGATTAATCAAAAGGTGCAAAGAAGAAAGGGGAATAGAGGCTCATGGGATGATTAGAAAACAAATAGATGGAAACTAAAACCCAAACATGATATTGGCTGTTGTCAACATAAACGGACTATTGGGTGCTCTGAAGATTGTCTGAAAAGATCCATAACCAAACAAACAAACTGGATGCTTCTCATTAATGAAGTAATAGTCAAAGAAGTCAAAGAACAGGAAAAAGCCACCCTATGAAAGCCCTGAACAAGGGAAGGCAGGTGTGTACTGATCGGACACAGAGAAGTTTGGGTCAAGAACCACTGGGAGGACTAAAGACAGGCATTTAATAGCGGGAGTTCAGCATACAAGAAACGATTGCAAACGTGTATATCTAATGATGGAGTATTAACTATGTATGAAAAATGACAGGATGAAAGGAGAAATAGACACAGTCATTATCACTGAGATTTCAAGTGAGAGGTTTTGCTGAACTTTCTCAAAACCCACAGAGTAATTAGATAAAAGATATCTAGTTACACCAGAACCCAACTAACAGATCCTTAGAATGCCCTCCCCCCAAAAATAACAACTAAGCAATTAATGAACAAACAGCCTGTAGGCCAAATGGAAAAGCAGAATGACCATTTCAAAACACACTGGGTAGAAAACATAAAAACATGTCACGGCACTCAAAGGATTCTTCCACATCCAGGCTCCAAAAGCAAGTGCGGAGCTCTGAGTGTGTGGTTGGGGAAAGGAACTACCAGAGGCCAAGTATACAACATGCTTGCAAAGCTAGGAAAAGCAATGAAGCATGACACGGAAATTCACAGTAAGAAAGAGGGAAAACCGGCAAGACAAAAGGGCAAAAGAGACTCACTGAGGAAACTAACAAATCTGATAGGCTCTCACGCTAGGCTGAAGAAGGGCAGAGAAGGCACAAATGGTCAGTACCAGGGATGAAGGTGCCACGTGCTTCTCTGCTAAGCTTGAGGTTTTATTACCAACTTGTGTGCAGAGATTTGAAGACTTAATCAAGTGGCAAAATTCCTTAGAAAGAGAAATCAACCACACAATTAAGGAGACACAGACTATCCATCTAGATACATCATTCTCAGATTTACAACTTCACCAAAAAACTCCAGAGAAGGCAGCTTCATTCCTCATTTATTTCACTCATTTCAAGGAGAACCGAGACAAATTTCTCCCAGAGAGCTGGACCAAAAGAAAGCAGGTGTCCCAAGTAATTGTACAAAAGTCACACACGTCCTTCATATCCCAAAAAGTCATGGTGGGGGAAGGGCATAAAAGACCAACCCCTCCCCTCACACAGACACAAAGGTCCCAAACAAAGCACTGCTGGCAAGCTAAGTCAAACTGAACACATGGATGACAGCACCCCAGTTGGACTGGCGATGGAGTGGGAAATTGCCCCTTCCAGCCTTGCTCCCACTGTGGCTGCCATGTGGGCACACTGAGGGACAAACAATTGTGGGGTCATTGCAATACAAACTCAGCACCTGCTCACCACGAGGACTCGCCGTTAGGATCAAATTAGAGACAAAACTTTAATGAAATGAAAATAATACTTATACACAATGCCACAGCTAAACACTCAATGCTAGGATCATTGCCACCTAAAACTGTAACGGAGGCTTGAACTGGGACAAGGAGGCAACAAATAGAAGAGATAAGGACTGGATAAGAAAAATAATAAAACTCTGCATTCAACATGCAAGGTAAGCCACACAGCAAAAAACGCAAATGATAGAGAGGTGAGCTAACAAAATTCCCAGAGTAGGACCGAGCTGACAAAAGTCTATTATGTTTATACACACACACATGCAGAGAGAGAGAGAGAGAGAGAGAGAGAGAGAGAGAGAGAGAGAGAGAGAGAGAAAGAGAGAGAGAAAGATTAGAAAGCAAAACTTTTACAGGTGTGACTCAGAAAACAGAGTCAATGAACTGAGTTGGATGGGAGCTATGTTGGCTTCATCGGGAAGAAGACTCAGTAATGTGGCCATCAACACCCTCAACAGAGCATACGCTTGGAGCAATGCTAATTAAAACTTCAGTTGGGCTGGGCAGTCGTGGTGCACGCCTTTAATCCCAGCACTTGAGAGGCAGAGGCAGGTGGATTTCTGAGTTCAAGGCCAGCCTGGTCTACAGAGTGAGTTCCAGGACAGCCAGTGCTATACAGAGAAACCCTGTCTTGAAAAAACAAAAAGCAACAACAACAACAAAAAAAAACTTCAGTTAGTGTGTGTGTGTGTGTGTGTGTGTGTGTGTAAACTAACACGGTGATTCTACAATGTACATGTCAATGACAGACATTAGAAGTAGGTTAAAAGGAAATTGAAAAGAAAACAAAATGAGTACCCTAGCTGGTAACAGTGCTACAAACAGTTTTACTAGAAACATAGCCCAAAAAGACAGAACATAGAAGGAAAAAATTCCCAACAATGCCCAATGAATCTATGAAGAGAAAGCTATTGCAATTCAGTGGGAAAGGATATTTTAAACAAGTAATCCCAAATCAAGAGATATTAATATATGTAAATACCACCATCACCCTAAGTCATAACACACAAAAAATCAATTCCGAGTGGTTATAGATCTGTAGAAATGTCGAATTATAAAACTCCTTGATAGCACAGAGGAACATCTTTGAAACCCCCAGGCAGTCAAAAAGTTCTCAAGACACAGAGAACACTGTCCCTAAAGGAAAGATTCATAAATGGAAACTATAAAATTAAATGTCGTATAATAGAAATTAAATATAAATCAAAACAATTGAAAGATTAAGAAAGCCAGTGTATAGAAGAAAACATTTGTAAACATGAATTGCCAAAGGATTTCCAACAAGAAAATATGAAGAATTTAATAAAACTCATTCAAAACAGAAGCTATCAAGGAAAAAAAAAAAAACTACTTTTTGAATGAACAGCCAAAGTCTTAACTAGCATTCCATAGACAGTATTATTCAAATGGACAATCAAATATGTGCAAAAGTATTCAATATCATTTATTGGGGAAACACAATGAGATGCCTACCCTCTTTCCATTCTCCACTAGGAACAGCCATCCAAAATGTGGAGATGAGGTTCCATATGCAATTCTGGGCCGGCAGGTGGCGTAAGCACCTTAATCAACTGTTCAGCATAAAAGCTAAATTGTACCTGTGACCTGTGACCTGTGACCTGTGACCCTTCCACCTCTAGCAGATGCTCAACCTATAGCACATGTATTTGAGTATAGGAATATTTATGGGCTACAAGTGGTGCTGCATGCCTTTAAGTCTAGAACTTGGTATGCTGAGATATAGGATCATGAGTTCAAGGCCATCCTAGGCTCCATAATGGGACCCTGTCTCATGTGGGTGTTATGTATGTGTATATAGGGGTGGAGGGGAGAGATACACACACTCATAACACTCATAACTATCTATAATGAAAAACTAAAACATACCAAATGTGCATCATAGATTCTGAAAATGGTGATATGCAAATATGAAATACTATACCGAGATGATTCTATTTGTATAAAGCTCTAAAATAAGTAAGACTATTCTATAGCTCTGGAATCAGCCCTATTGGCAATCTTTTTTAAGATTTTTATTTTTATTTTATGTATGAGGGGGGTTTTTTTTTGCCTGCATGTATGTATGAATATCACATGTGTACGCTGTGTCCAAGGAGGCCAGAAGAGGATATCTAGTGTCCTGAAGCTGGAGTTACAGATGGTTAGGAGTTACCCTGTGCTTGCTGGGATCTCAACTCAGGTGCTCTACAAAATCAACAAGTGCTTGAAACGAATGAGCCGTCTCTCCAGCCCTGGATGTTGGTAACCTTCTAGGAGAGGATCATTATTGGAAAAAGCAAAGGAAGTATTCTGAGTGCGAAGAGTAGTCACACTGCATGGAAATGCACCTCCCTGGGTGAATATTAATCTTTAATAACAAAATTTAGCTAAAAACAAATGTCTTGCTAACTATGTCTTGGTATAACAGATGTGACACACAACAGGCTCAGCATGTCGTGACTTTGAAGAGATTTTCCAAAACTCAAATCTTAGCTTTTACTTCCTGTTTCAAATATCTTAAGATGCTCCTAGCCTGGGCTTAGCCACACCGGTTGGTTATCCCTGGTTTATCCCCCACAGAACTCTACCCCCCTAGCCACATTCTCTAGACCAATTCAAGGCAGTTGCCCCTCCCCTCTTCTTCCCACTTGTCACTCCAACCACACCACCCTCCTCTTCCTCGGTCATTCTGCACTCAGCACAGATACTATCATTCCCAGATCTTTCAAATGCCTCTCCTCCTGACGTCTGCAACCACCATACATCCCATAAGCCGCACCCTAGCACAATATGGGAATGCCTGGCCGTCATTTCTATTTCCCTTTAGTTCAGGATGGTGAGGCTGTATCAGATTTGTTCATCTGTGGTCACCAGTGCCTGTCACAACTGCACATGTGGATAATCAGATGAACTGGATAAATAAAATTAGAGGAAGCCCTGACCATGCCTGCTTGAGAGTTTTCCTCCCCCGTACGGCATGGGATTTTCACATGTGCTAAGGGCAGCTCCTCTTTTCTGAAGTCACTTTATCTGGCTCTTTATCTGGCAGAGACATCAGCTTGACCCAGAGTTAATAATCAAACCAGTGAAATTTACTGAAATTCACCGAATAATGGAATCTCAGTTCAGATAAAATTATGAGCTCTGAATGTTTTAAGCATCTTCTAATTATGGCCCACTGCAGAAATTTAAAAAATAAAATGGTTGAAGGTTTCATGTTCTTCCATCCTCGCCTGTAAAGACAGAGAAAGAAAACATTGAATTTGTCATGTTGCCAATTCCTTACCCAAATGGTGTCCACTGATAGTGTGGTCCATTCCTAATGTCCCATTATAATAAGTAAGGTTATCACAAGTGATTTAAAAAACATATCTTCTTTTCTTAATCAGACATGTTAAATGGTCTTTCACTTGTGTTCAGTAGGACATGCTGAGTAAGTGTCCCAACCATGCATTACCAAGAGTGAGAGATCGGAACAACATCGAATTTCAGTAACTTCACATAGTTCTAATTAATATGTTATCCTTGATGACCCAATGCTCTGGTAGGTTCCCCCTGAAAAACTTTTTCCTATTAATATGTGCTTTGCACGGGCTCTGCTGTCAGAATCACCAAGAGTGGGGAATACTAATCTGAATATCTGAATAAAGGCCTGATTATGTGACTTTGAGAAATGCTTCCCTGGGCTGGGAGACGGCTTGGTGAGTAAGAGCTTGCCACGCAAACATGAGGACCTGAGTTTGGATTCCCAGCATGTACGTAACATGCCAGGCCTGTGGGGGATGGGGTGCCAGCAATGTCAGTGCTGTAAAGTAGACAGGAGGAATCTGGAGCTCTCTAGCAAGCCAGCTTTTCCAAATAGGTGCAGCTCCAGGTTCAATGAGAAATCCGGTCTCAAAAAATATGGTGGAAAGGGATTAAGAAAGACACTTAATGTCAATCTCTGGTATCTACAAGTGTGTGCACGCGTGCACCAATGTAAACACACATATACCACAGACAAAAATAGTTAGCTAAAATAAAGAGAAATGTTTCCTGGCTGGGACATAGCTCAGAAGTAAAATGCTCACCTACTATGTGTGAGGCCCTGCATTCAGTCTGCACTACCACAAAGACAAACATATGGATAGTTAAGTGTACAGACACATACTGCAACTTGTTAACTGTTGTTTCTTGTGAAACTTAGTGAGTCATCCAAATGCCAGAATACCAAGTTCTCACCAGTGCCGGGCTGTGGACTACATAGAATAGAAGCAAAAAACAGACACTGCCTCTGCCTTCCAGTGAAGATGTTCTCTCTTTTTTTAAAATCACATAAACACAAAGCCATAATAGTAACAAATGCAGCATCTCTGGCTTGGACCACGGCAACTGGCTCTGACCCAGTCTCCCCATTACCATTCGTGGCTTTTTACTAGCCATTCACTAGACGGAAAATTACTCCCAGGTCCTCTATCTCTGTCTGTGCTTTCTTTTGGTCTTGGAGTCTTTTGAGCAAGGAAATGATAACACCAAATTTCAAATTCAAAGAAACTGTACTAAAAAACAAACTGTGAGTATCACAGGTAGAACTGGAGAACCCGTTAGAAGATTCCTAAAATAAAATAAGGGAAATGGCAGTAGATGGTAGCAGAGTGGTAGTGGTGACAAAGAAGAAAATGACAGGACTTGGTGGCAGAACCGGCAAACCAGGCTGAGCCAGAGTCATCTTTTATTTGTATTCATCATAGATAAGCTGAGTAACCTTCCACCCATACATCAGTATGAATAAGAGATCGTAACAATTTGAACTGATTCAGTGACTTCCGGTGCTTCTAGCTAATACGTTATTATTATGGTCATCAAATATCTGTGAAAATACCTCCTACTTGTTAATACGTGGCTTGTAGTGTCTCCACTTTCCAAGAAGGAGTAAAGAAGAAAATAAAAGAGTTCAGGTCAGTTGGAAAGTTACAGTCTAAACAGCTTTACAAGTGAAGCAACCATTTACTAAACTGGTAAAAGAAATGGGCTGAATGGGTATCATTTCGGGCACTCAGCAATCAGTTTCCTAAGTGGTGCACTGGAAATACCAACGGTAAACAGAACGGTGTGGAGTGAAGGGCAGAGTCTTCCAATAGAGATACAAATTAGAGCTTTGTCAACATATTAAAGTCACGCGAAGCAAAGGGAGTATCTTAATTAGGGTTTTACTACTGTGAACAGACACCATGACCAAGGCAACTTTTATAAGAACAACATTTAAATGGTGCTGGCTTACAGGTTTCAGAGGTTCAGTCCATTATCATCAAGGTGGGAGCATGACAGCATCCAGTCAGGCATGGTGCAGGAGGAGCTGAGAGTTCTACATCTTCATCTGAAGGCTGCTAGTAGAATACTTGCTCTGGCAGCTAGGATGAGGGTCCTAAAGCCCACACCCACAGTACCACACCTGTCCAACAAGACCACACCTTCTAATAGTGTCACTCCCTGGGCTGAGCATATACAAACCATCACAGGACGATTTCCTAAAAATCAGATAAGACCAGAAAGGAGAGGATCCAAAGACTAGAGTCAGGTCAACTGCAGTGTTCTCAAGGTCTGAAGAAATCCACAAAAGATGCTGGAAGGGAGCTGCAATATGGACAGAGAATCAGACAGACAGGTGCCAGAGGCTACTGTGACGGCCCGATTGTTATTCCGTCAATATTTGCTCTCTTCCTTCCCACCCCCGTACATCCCCCACCCCCATGGTGGATGGAAGATACCTCCCTGCAATACTTAATTATATTAGGCCTGGCTGTGTGTATCTTTGGCAGTGGGAATGCTAGTGGGCACAATAAAAGAAGGAACCTCCAATGTGCTTACTTCTATAAGCTGCCACAACAAGGACGTTCCCAGGATGCCTGCAGTCCCTTCAGCTTGAGTCCTAGAACCAGCACACGGAGGGCAGATCTAACACAGCCCATAGCCCAGAGTAAATGCCAGATGAGTCACAGCCTGGAGCACAGCCACCAACAAAACTCACCTTCCTTGGCTGAAAGACAGTTGGCCTATACCAGTGAGCCAAAGAGTCAACGAAAGCTCCCGAGCTTAAAGGAGGTTGGTACCACAGCATTACCAAGCAATAGCTAGTGTGTACACCAACTGAAAGAAAATCTGTCATGAAAAAAAATTGACCAACTGTCAGATGTTACTAGCAGGTGGGCTGAAACGAGGAGGGGGAACTGATCCCCGAGGTATCAAGGAGGAGAGCTTTCTGTAGCACTTCCAGCAGGGGTGGGGCGGGGGTGAGGGTGGGGTGTAAATGCATAACTGGGATACGTTCAAGAGAAGAGGGAGGAAAGAAGGAGGGGCAGTGTCTATCTATAACTCTTCCTCCAGTGTCGTCATATATGAGAGAAGAGATGTGATACCAACACTGAAGAAAAACGTAGGGACCAGGAAAGACTTACGATAGCAGTGTCACGGGTCATAACATTGGATTTGAAACTGATGGACCCGCTCCAGAGTCGGAGGGATGCTGATTTGTATGGATGGGTTGAGTGATAGATGCGCTAACCAGAGCCTGTGAGGTGGTCTGTGGGTAAGACCATCTACAGAGGATG
The DNA here is from genome assembly GCA_021653895.1 of Mastomys natalensis. Classification (NCBI taxonomy): domain Eukaryota; kingdom Metazoa; phylum Chordata; class Mammalia; order Rodentia; family Muridae; genus Mastomys; species Mastomys natalensis. The sequence goes on along the minus strand of JAJTUV010002296.1, from coordinate 97,685 downwards.
AAGAAAAGGAGGTGACCCAGAGCAGAGAAGAATAAAGAAAGACACCAAGTGTTTATCTAGGACAGCCAGCTTTGAGCAGACAGGGAAAATGGGGCAGGATGGCCCACTGTATCTGACCTCACACAGAGACTGTATTTAGGTCTTTGCATTTCCACTAAGTTACATATGATAAAGCAGAGGCAACTTAAGCTGGCTGGACTGTGCCTCCCCTGGAACCAGCCCTGCTGTTAGAAACCAACAAAGAAAGTTGAAGAGATCTCCTAAGAAAATGAGCAAAAACATGGATTATTTGCATCTACTGAGATGACTTTCAAATACCCCTGCCACCAATCTGATGTCATGAAAACTACAGTACACAATGAACTAGAGACAGAACTACAGACTCCAACGGAGTAAAACATAGCGGTGCCATAGCCTGATGCTGGAGGAAGAATCACCAGGAATAAACGTGAACACAATGCCGGGGCTCATTCACATGGCCGATGCTAACTGGGCTACTGAGTGCCGGCAGGCAGCAATGTGCACCTAAGGAACCAAAATTTTTGTTTTATTCTATTTCGATCCATTTACACTTAAGCAGCTGGAGCCATATAGAGTGTCTGTCTACAAATACAACTTTACTGTTTCGGGAGGGGTGCGCTTAATTTTAACTCCTGAAACACAAATCCAGATGTTCTAGAAAATACAAACTATGCACCAGATTTTAAAACTAAAAAAGAACAGCATTCATTATCTCATTAATCATCTTTACACCGACTACATGTTGAAATTATGATGAATCTTTGGGTACACTGACTTTAAAATCCATCATGAGAATTACTCTCTAAAATGTGGCTGTCGAAACTTACAATTACATATTGGACAGTGCTGCTCTAAGTATGAAAAGAAATCCATATGATCTGAAAGCATGACTCTCAGTTGCCTGTTGCTATAGTGTCTATAAAAGACAGGCTGTCCATCACTGTCAGAGGAAGAATTATCCATGACGGACGCAATGTGGGCGCAACATTCAACTTTTAAATCTGTAGTCATTGGGCACACACTTTAGGAGGAACCGATCACCCAGCAGCTGCAGCATGGAGCAGTAAGATAACTAAAGCTTAACTAGAAAAACACCTTCTGCTCACTCCCTTCTAAGTGAGGAAGCAACTTTATAATCTAGAGAGTTTGGAATTAAAGACCTGAAAGAAACAGGTCCCAGAGTTGGAGAGATGGCTCAGCAGTTAAGAGCACTTGCTGTTCCTGTAGAGGACCTGGGTTCCATTCCCAGTACCACGTGCTGGTTCACAACTATCTGTAACTTCAATTCCAGACTATCCAATGCTTCTTCTGACCAACTCAGACATCAGGCATACGTGTAGTGCACAGACATACATATGGGCAAAACATCATACATATGAAATAAAAATAAATGTCTTTTATTTAGAAAAGGAAACTGGTATCTATTAATACTTTTGATACAGTCTATGAATGATTGTCACATTTTTTAATGACAAACTGACAGCTTGGTCTTCTGATTCTAATTTAAAATGTGTGATAGATTTTTTAGACATGCGATTAATTTAGATTGAAATGCTTAAGAGTGTTTGATTAAGTCTAGACAATATTAATTTTGTAAGTGATAGAATATTCAAAGAAATTGGAGCTAATTTTCGGGAAGACCTCACTTACCAGAGTCAGAAATGTGCCCCCCAAAATTATCTGATTCCTTCAAATAAAAATTCAGGTATATTAAATTTGTATATAAATGTAAAATAGTTAAGGTTTTGAGATGAAGCTGATGATTTGAAGAATTCAATCTGAATTGAAGTCAAAGGCAGAGTGAAATGTACTACTTACATTCACCAGATATATAAGCAAAATAAAAAGATCCATAGGCTGAACTTCCAGGTCTAAAGAGAACTGTTCCTCTGTTCCCCTGTGATGCGTCACATAGTAAGTTTCCTTTCTGTATATAAAATTACCTTTACAATATTACCTTTAACAAGTAATAATTAAGTCCTTTCCAAATATGAATTCAATTAATCCTTACAACTAAATTCTACATGGTAGCAGTCTCTCCAGTTTGCAAGACAGTTATCCGAATACATTCAGAGTGCTATAACAAATGTCTATAAAACTGTTTGGCTTCTATATAAGCAACAGAAATTTTCTTGTCAAGGTTCTGGGAGCTGGAAGCCCAGGATCAAGGCACTGGAGGTTGAATGTCTGGTGAGAACCTCTTGCTGGTTGATAAGTGTTACCATCCAAATGGGTCCTCAGATGGGGAAAAGATTAACAAGCCCTCTGAGAACCAAGTCTACTGGTGAGATTTATTTTACTCACTTCCCAAAGGCCCCGCCCTCCAATGCCATCATCCACCTTGGGAGTCAGGATTTCAACATAAGCTGTTGTAGGGACAACAAGAGTATATGGGCCATTGTAGTAAGAAATGAAGGAACATGGGGGAGCTTCTCCCAAGATCATGAAGCCACAAAGATGCCACAGCTAGGATTCCAATCCAAGCCATTTTCTCCGACTGCTCTTGAGCATGGGAAAAACAAAACAATGAGTTTTAATAGGCAGTTAAGAGTGTAACCAAATTTCTGGTTCCTCTTTTTCTCCATAATTATAACCTTTCTTGAAGAATTCCAGGAAAAAAAAACCCATTGTGCATTCCATGTGTACCAGAATGACCCAGATAGAAATGGTTTTTAAGACTTCTAGCTTCAACCCTGACCTTCAGATCCTAAAACAAGAAACTTCCTCAGTGTAGCTCTAAGCGTGACATTCTGAGCACCTTTCAGCAGGTCCTAACCGGGACTGCCCAACGGTTACAGAGTGGTCCTCATCTGTTTTCCTTTTTTTTTTTTTTTTTAATTGTTTAGATTTATTTGTCTTATGTTTTGCCTGCAGTTGTCTGTGTGCCCTGTGTGCCACATGTGTGCCACATGTGTGCCCTGTGCTTATGGAGGTCAGAAGAGGGCATCAGATCCCCAGAAACTGGAGTTATAGGTAGTCATGAGTCACCATGTGGATGCTGGGAACCAAACCCCAGTCCTCTGCAAGAGCAGCCAGTGCTCTCAACCACTGAGCCATCTCTCCAGCCCCAGTTTTCTCTTCTTTTCTTTTTTTTTTCTTTTCTTTTTTCTTTTTTTCATCCTGTGCCCTTTCCAAAATAATCCCCAATCTAGGACCCAGTATGAAACACTCAGAGGATAAACAGTTGATCTACTTAATTTTGCCTTTAATTCTAGATACATATTTTATGATAAGTCCTCTCCCTTCTTCTGCTCCCAGAGCCTACCTGTCATCTGTAGCCATCTTAACAATGATGGCCCTCTCTTGTCTACCTCCTGAGGTATTACCTCCTAACCCTAGGTGCTAACCGGGGTGAGCATGCCTTCAATTTCCAATCTGCCCATTAGGCTGCCCTGAGTGCCAGTTCTTTTCAGAGTATGCATGAGCAAAATTTCACTGTACCTCCCCTGCAGCAGGAAGACATTCTCGGGTCTGCTGGTAATTAGCAAAGCCATCCTAGTCATCGTCAGATGGAGAGTTAGCCACACTCATCATGTTTTCTCCATGTACCAACTTCACGTTCGATAAACTGTGAGCAGTGCATAGTTAAGGAGACAAGAAGTGGAGGTCAGAAGAGAGAGCTTATATAGTATGCTCAGTCGGGTTCCTGGCACCAAATAAAATGCTCAGTAAATAAAAGCTAAGGTAGTATATAGCTTACAGAATAAAGACTCCTGAATTTGGAACTCTTAATCATTCTTCTATTGAGAACAAGAGAACATGTATACTGGGATGGAAAGCAGACAGGAGGCAGTGGATAAAATATGAACATTCAAAAGACAAGTGTAAATTGTGAAGATCCACTTTCTGTTCTCTTTGAGTAAAAGAATAATCGAAAGCTTAATCATAACTGGTGTCATAAAACTAAGCCATCTACTGTTGTCTTTCTTTTACCTACAATCTTTTTACACATGGGCCTCAGAATCCAAATAAGTTGAAGATGGAATCGCAATATTTGGTTTCTAATGATATGATTCAAATAATTGAAACTTCAAATATCATAATGCCCTCGTAACATAGGAAGCTGAGCTAATACTACACGGGACCTCAGCCAGTTCTCTCCAGCCTTAGAACAAAGCTGACTTTGGAACTAGACCGAAACATTGTAAGTTTATATGACAAGTCTTTGAACACTCTAATTAAGGAGAACAGACTTCTGCCCGCCTTATATTTGGTACTGGGTATAGGTAATGCCCAGTTCTTGTTCTTAGGAAGTTGACAAGGCTTTTTTGTTTGATTTTGTTTTTGTTTTGTTTTTCAAACACAGTCCTGTAAAGTTCTTAAAGGAGGGAGGCAGGCAGAGAATTCTGTTAAAAGAGAAAAAGAGTAAGAAAGAAGTACTCCAGAGTCCTTAGAATGAGTCAGAGACAGTCCAGGAAAGAATAATGATCCAAAGTGAGGCCCCTCCTGAGACAGTGAGAATAACAGACATTTCTGTGGCAGATTTACATGAATCCAGCAAAGCCAACACCAGGGGAGATACATGTTCTTATAGCATATGAATTCACATAATAAATGAAACATCAAACCCCTTCAGAAGTTCTTCTTTTAATTAATTAATGTATTCTAGAGTCTATGAAGAGAATACTAATAGAGCCAAGTGTGGTGACATATGCCTGCAATCCCAGCACTAAGGAGACTGAGGTAGGAGGAATATGAGTTGGAGGTCAATATCAGATTCATGGTAAGCTTATGACTGACCAGTCTAGCCTAGGCTACAGAATGAGACCTTGTTTCAAAACCAAACCAACCCCCCCCCAAAAAAAAAACAGTGATGATGCATGCATTTAATCCCAGCATTCCAAGGCAAAGAGGCAGGCAGGTCTCTGTGAGTTTGAAGTCAACTTGGTTAACACAGTCAGTTTCAAGATAGCCAGGGCTATGTAGACCTGTAGATCCTGTCCCCCACCACCACCACCACCCCGAAAAAAAAAAAAGAAAATCTAAATTAAATAAATTTTAAATCATGGATTAGGGGAAATTTTTAGTTCACACCTATAATCTCAACACTCAAGAGGCTGAGGCAGTCCAGCCTGGACACTTATTCTAGGTCACACTGGACTATGTATTTAGGTCCAGAACAGTCCCATCATCCCCACAAAGAAAATAATGCTGGCACACATCATGATAGACTATAAAGAAATGTGTCTTGTTCTGTGGCTTCAGGTTTTGTTTCTTCTTACAAAGAGATGGGAAAATAATAAGAAAAGATGCCCAAGCATAATATCAGTGAGGTTATTTCTATACTTAGTATATACTATTGAATAGGAAACAAAGCTTAAGACATTGCTTGACAGAAAGCTAAAATCTGGTCGATTTTTGAGCACCTTTAAGTTGACATAACAGAGAAAACCCATCAGTGTCACCATTCAAAAATAAGAACAATGACCAGTACTTGTCATCTAAGGTTCATGCATAGAAAACAATGAGTTCATATCTGTAACCTACTTAGCATAGTATCAGGCATACTGGCTGATACTGATTGACTGGCTGATAGATTGATTAACTGACTGATTTAAAAAACAAACAAACAAACAAACAAAACAGATGGAAATCCAAATGGCCAATTTAAACAGGGGCTTAGAAAATCAATATATAATCAGAGAAGATGCCAGATAAAATCACAAAGAAGCCCTTTCCCAATCGATTTATAATTCAAGAGCTTGAGTAAATATCTATTCTTCAGTGGAACTCTACCTGACACCCCACATTATGATCAAGCTATGTAAAGGGCCACGTTTGGCTTGAATGACTATAGTTAGACATTAGGGAAGACAGCTGACCAATACTTAGAATGAAGCCCTTTCAAACGTACCCAACACTGCAGACAAGCACAGCATTTTAAATTCACTGTGATCTTGAGCATCTAACTTGCATTCCCAAGCAAGTGGATTCCATGGCCTTATACGGGGAGGGGAAAAAAATGTGTTTTCCAGCTTTCATGTGTGGTTTGCAATGTTCAAAGTGTATATAACCCAAATGCACATTTTAGTCAGAGTGGAAAAGTGAGTCTCAGCCACCAAGACCAGCAGCCCTGGTGTAAGAGTGTCTAGCCTCAGAAACCCTATGAAAATGACTTTGGTTAACTGCCAGGGAATCTGAACCATGAAGTATTAAAAAGATGTTTAGAAGCACCAGAGTCTTTCCTCCCTGCTGCCTGAACACTGTGCCCTGCAGGTCCTGGTGTGACTGGACCTCCTTCTCACTGCTGGACCCTCACTGCCCAGTTCCTGGGGTTTCACCTTTGACTGAGTTAAAGAAGAACGGAATCCAGCATAAGACACTGGAGGCTGTGTGTGTGACGGAAGTACTCCAACAGAAGCCCAAATGCTCCTGTCCACCACAGCACCACGGCAGACATCCAAAATGAAGACTAAGGTTTGTGATGTAGTTTCTCATTAATGTGCACCATCTCACACTGGGCTCTAATATTTTTCTCGTTGAACTACAAATTAGCCAAGCCATATTTTAAAAAGAAGTTCTGAGGTATACATTTAAAAAAAAAAAAAAAGTCAATATGGGGTTAAGTGGTAACTTTTCCCCTAAAACAAACAAAAAATGAAGGTGGCACAGTGAGTAAAAAAACGTAAACTCAAGGAAATAATGAGAGTATGTATAAAACAAATATTCTTCAACCAAAGAGCTCTGATAGTTTCATCTATAAGAAGGAACCACTTGACCCACATTTGTTAACTGTGTCTGAATCTATACTATCTAAGTGCTGCATGTAGCTAGAAGGTAAGAGAAATCAGTCATTTTCCTTGAACTACACTTCTATCTCACAAATATAAACATACACATTTTCCACCCAGCACTTAAAGAGTTCACAATATGGATTTAAATTATTGGATCTTTCCTTCACTCAAAGTGCAAAAACTGGAATATACCCACAATAGTTTTTCTACCTAATCAGTCATTACTAATAATCTATGCCACCAAATGACCCCTTCCTGCCACCATGGCCAGCCTCTCTCCACCTGTTTTCTGTACAGCAGTTATGATCAATACCCACCGTGCACAGCAGGTCAGGAAATGGTACCTTATATTTATAGCATTTTTGCCTTGAGGTCTGTCTCAGGGTCGCTTTCTCTCCAGCCTAAGTGTCTGAATAATGAAGTCATTAAGAACCCATCGTCCTTCAACAATGTGATTTTATAAATGCTACCACACATTGCACTAGATGCAATTGTGCTATCACAATGCAACCAGAAATTACAAGAGAATGATGGCCCAGAAACAGGAGAATTGGAGGGATGCTAAGTAGCTTGAGGCTGCCGGGCAGGCTTTATGGTTACAGACAACTGACTCTCAACTGCAGGAAGGCAACAACGATTTGAAGTTAAACAAAATTCCTTGGCTTGCTTTGGTGTCTTTGCATACATTTGATACACTGAAAGAACAGAATTCCAGGTGGGCCAACCATATCACTGATTACCAGACTGTGTTTTACAACTTAGCCCAAAAATTAAGGCCAGTTGTACTTTGTAAAATGCAGACTGTTAAACCAGGATGTGCAAGAAAAGACGAGCACCCTTGAGAGTCTTGGAGAGTTCACACCTAAGGGCATGCTTGCTTCCCTAAGTGACTGATTTGAGTCAAGTGCCAAGTCCCTACGGTATGTTTTTGCATTTCCTACTGCAATAGTATGGCCACCTCTTTCCCTGTGGTGGCTTTAACACCTGGTGATAACTCACACTCCAGAAAGCCAGTGACACATGCAACTGTGAGACCACGTTTCTGTAAGTCATCCAATGCAGTTATGCAGTGCATTCAATCTGTGGCTGTTTATTTCTATTTACTTGTTTTATTTCTGAAAGAAACAAAAAAAAAATGGTACTCTTTGAAGATGTCAAACTATTGAATCTTGTACCTTTGTGAGTTGTCACGGAAGGGCAAGCAGGAGCCCTTATCTTGCCATAGTAACATTAAGCAAGCTCTATGCTTCAACACTCTTAATTGTGAGCCACAACTGCCCAGGCTAGAATTCCCAGTGTGGGTTTCATATAGCTTACACGTACAGAGCCCTTGTACTTGAATGTTAGGATTGCTGACAAAGAGCTAAATAAAGCTGCACTCCTGGTACCTTAAAAAGAGCTCAAACTGTATTTTTAGTACCAAGCAACTACATCCTGTGACTATATAATGCGCCTTCGGTTTTTGATGGTCTGATTGCCTCTCAGGTTGAAATGAGAAAATGCTGATTTTTTTTCATCCCCTAGTTCTCTTCTCAACCCTGTTCTACTTCATTTGAATCAGGCTACTGTTTCATTACCTCCATCAAAGAGTATTTAGCAGAGCATCTAAAAGCCACTCTGCAGGTAAAAACTCAGTTTAAAAACAAGCCCAATTTTGTGGAAATAATCTGAAAATTACCGCAACGTAAATCCTTTAGTTTCCAATACATTCTTATAATGAAGTGGCATTACTCAAAACTGTTGGCACATGAGAACAGGCTTAGGAACCCAGCAATCAGCAAGCCAACAGGTGTTGGAATCCAAAAAAGGAGGGGAGAATATTAAATAATCACTCTGGGATGGCACCTCCTTTAGCCATACCTAGAATTCTAATCAACTTAACCACAACTCAAAATGATCGGTGTTACTGTTTCATTAATAATATGAGCTAACAACAACAACAACAATATAGTTTCTTTCATTCCATAAAACGTTCTCTAACCTACTTAAACATGATTTTTCTAAGTTGAGTTATACAGTTAATCAGGTGGGTAATTTTCCAGATATCAACACAGCGTCTGTCCCCAATTAATACAAATAACATCAGCACATTTATAATATCCTTAACTGATCAATTGTAACCCTGAAAAAGATGTTTTCTTTCTCTCATAATAGTACACATCATTTCTAGTACTTCCCTTTAAAAAAAAAAAAGTCTTTGCTATCACATTTTAAATTTTATTCTTTGTGTTTGCAACAAACTATCACGAAATGATCTGCTGGCTTGGGGTCATTGAAGGACTGGTACCCACAACTCAAGCAGTTCCCTATCAGGTACCCCAATGCCCTTGGCAACTGCATCTCAGTCCTTGCCACCACACTGGTAAACACTGATGCAAACACTGCCTGGATACCTGCCTGCCTCCGAGGATGCTTTGGATGGCTCCCTTGCATAAAAACACAAGGCATTTTCCACTTGCCTAAAGCGAAAACACAGTATCTTCCAAAAACAATAGTAACGATGTCTGTGCCAAGTATCTCCTCCACAAGGTATTGGTCCAACTAACAGCTCTAGAAAGACTAGATGAGGATCCTGGCCACTCTTTCCCACCATGCAGTTCCAAATTCTGATCCAAAACCCAGAGGAACTTCAGATACCACTTCTAAATGCGTGGACCACAAACATCAGAAGAAGCTGACTTTTCAAAGATTTGTCTTAAATTTAAAAAAAAAAAAAAAAAAAAATCTCTCATTTGCTACTTACACCTCCTATCCTATTCTGTAAGGAATTAACCATGAAACACGAAAGTCCTAGGGTAATTTTGTTTCCTTCATTTCCTCCTAAAGCCAAAGGAGAGAAGTGGAAGGAAAAAGAGAGACAACCGGCAGGTGGGTATGGCTCGGCCCGCCCCTCAACTTGGTCGGGACAGATCAGATGGTGTCGAGGGCTCTGCTCCGCAGCCCGGCGCGCGGCCCGAAGTTTGCTGCGGGTGCTGGGCTCGCGGGGCTCCGGGAGGCCGTGACGGTGGGTGGCATCAGGGTAGCCCCGCAGGGCGTCCGGTGCATCCCCGAAGCGGCTGGACCCCGCGCTCCGGGGACCCTTCCTGGGCCGCGCGGACTGGCGCGCGCCTTACCTGACCAGCGGCGGCGGGGGCCGCGGGAGGACGGACGGGAGGATCGATGGGAGGACCGAGAGCCACTCCGGCGGCGGCGCCGGGGATTGAGGGAGGTGCGGCGGAGGAGGAGCTCGGGATCGCGGGCGGGCGGGCCGCTTTGTCTCTACGGCGCACAGCCGACCCTACGTCACCATGGCAACCGCCAGTGCCTGGGCCGGCCGAGAGCCTGAACCCCTAAGGCACCACGGTCCGGGACCCCGCCAGCTCCAAGACCCACGCCCTTCTTCTCACCAGTTGGGCAGTGTGGAGAAGACAAGGACCCCACCCCCGACACCCCGAGCCACCGCCAGTGTAGACACTCCCGAGTCTCAGAGTCCCTTGCCAGAGAGACAGGAAGGCTCCAGAGAGCCCTAAGCCCAGAGCCAGATCTTATTGCAGTGCAGGCACTGCTTTGCTTTCTCAGTCTGGACATTCCAGAGCCCTAAGGTCCCCTTCGCCACCACACACCTTTCTTCTATGGAGCCCTGCCCTCGAAACGGAAACTCACTTAAAGGAGAAGAAGGGGCAAGACAAAGTGATAAACTATTGAGCAACTGGTACTCCGTGCTCCTGTTGCGGCCGTTGCAGCAAACACTGAGCTTTCCAGAGGACGCTCCTCCTCCTCCTCCTCCTCCTCCTCCTCCTCCTCCTCCTCCTCCACCACCACCACCACCACCACCATCACCAACAGCACCCTTGCCTCTGCTGCATCTTCTGGTCTCCCACCAATCGAGCCAGGTACCTGTCTTGCCAGGGGCTCCCGTAGGAACGGAAAGGGGACCTTGACTTCTGATGATAAACACCGGATGTTAAACCACAACTTTCACACACAGGCTGCAGTGTGATCGTGAAACACTGCCACACTGCTTAGGGACTGATTACAACTGCTAAGCATCTACCATGGACACGACGTGACAGTGCCACCAACTGAAGACTTTGACCCTCAGGAAAGCAGCTAGGCTCCCTTGGCAAGTCTAGACATGCTCTCCTGAGGAAATTTTTGGAGAAGGAGGGAAAAGTACTAGCAGGCCTTGGGTCATGGGTCCTTTAAAGGACGGAGCTGGAGCTCCCCTGGGTGAGTCGCCCATCCATACTGTTTTCTTAAAAGTTCAGTGATTAAATCCAAATTCTACAGTGTCCGCCTTTGGACCTCTCACTGAGAGGCATACTAAACCCCTGGAGAGCTATTGTTTTTCTGGGCTTACGAGCTATCTGAGAAGGACACACCAAAACAACGACATTACTGAAAAACATAACAAAACAAAAATTACCGATAGAGGCTCCATGGATTAACTAATGAAAATGGAAGGTCCATTTTATGTACTAAAATGAAAACATTTCATCCCTAAGGAAGGTTGCCTACTTTTAAAAAAATAAAAATAAAAAGATCAGCATTTCCAGATGAAGTCAAAAGAACGAAACTCTTTCTGACAAGCCATTAAGTCATTTGGAGACATGTGTCAAAACTGTGTCATGTATCAAAAGTGTGTATCCATTAAAAGTAATAAAACATACAATAAATACAAACTCAATTTCCACCAAATCGTTGAAAGAACAATGTGGTGGACCTGCACCCCAGCGCCATGGTTTATGTGAGATTGTATGGCAGACGCTGTTTTTACTGAGTGACTATTATTCTCTTTTCCATCACCAAAAACCTCAAAGAAAAATACGTGCATAGGGTGAACCTAGCCTGTACAAAGTCTCTCCATGGCTATCTAGAATAGACGGGGATCCGGTTTGGGTAAGGTTCCCCAACCCCACCCCCAGCTCCACGAAGACTACTTGGTCTACAATGCAATGGCATTGAGAGATTTCAGGACCTTTAAGCGGTGAGGCCTGAGAGGCAGGTGCATCGGAACTGCCCTTCACAGAGTGATTAATGCTCCTGGAATAGGGTAAAGCCTATGGAGTGGATTAGTTTGAATAAAAAAGTGAGGCTGGCCCCTCCCTCTCATGCTTCTCACTGCAGCAGGTGATCTTGCGCATGCTCCTGCCAGAGGCTAAGACCAGCTCTGGGCTTGGCAAAACAATCGGTCCAAATAAACCTCTTTCCTTTATAAAGTTGCCAGCCTTGGATATTTTGTTATGGTGACACAAAATAAGCTAAGAAAGACAAGTGAAAGAGGTGAAAAGAGGAAGGAGGGAGACGGGGAGGGAAGGAGGGTACAAGAACAGAAAAAGGAGACAGAAGTAGTTCCCTAACAAACTAGAGCTAGAGCGAGGATCAAAAGGACTGGCGCTACCATGATACTTCAATAATAATCATATATTATAAACTTTAAGTCAGCGCTATAGGTTCTCAGTGGTTGTTTTTCAAAATGAGCATTCATGAATTTGTCAAAGAATTAACACCAGAGATTCTTTATGAATTTATAAATATCAAAAATATTAATGGCCCAGTATAATATTATCTTGATTGGAGACTGAGTATTCATGGGCTTATATAACATTGCCTTGACTGGAGATTAAATACAGAAGAAAGAAGAGTAATTATATGGCCAATCCTACCTTCAAGTATCAGGCAGGCATTTAGAAATATTTGCACTGCTTCCATACTTTCTGAGGAGCCTGGTTCTGCCTTCATATATTGGGAATTCTTCTGGTCTGGGCTTCCCTTCCCATTGGTGACCCCTTTAATCTCAAGACATTTACATGAGCCATGTAAAATAGGTATACAAATCAATCAAGCATTTACTAATGATAAATTGCAACTAATTTTCAAAAGTAATTCTTTTAACATGTAATTTTACTTTTTATTGGAGACAAAAGCCAAGTTTTATAGTAATGAGATGAATGTGCTTTTTTTTACATACATAAAGAATTAAATCTTAGCTGAATACTGCAAGAAATGGAACATCTTTTCTGTTCAGAGTTGATCGATATTTTGATTTTCTAATTATCAAGACGGACAACACCACTTCACATAAACACATAATACTAAACGGCAGATGTATTTTTAAAGCCATGTGAGGAATGGCTAGAAGTTCATTCTCTCTTACTCCCCCACCAAAATTCACAGAATGGTTTCTTTAAAATGAATATCAAATATCAAAGGGCAATTTTAAAACCAAACATTCTAGCAGGATACAACCTAATGTATGCTTATTCAAAACTCACGTGCTAAGGAATGACATCAGGAAATTATCTGAAGTCTCTGTCTCCAGTAACAAAACCGTTATGTTGTTAATGGAGCAGAGAGCATTGCTTATAACATGCGATCGTTTTGAATCCAAGCTGAGCAGTGTTTGCTAGTTTGTGCACAGGGTGTCTAGTACAGTACAAAGCGCACACGCCGTGTGTTCAGAACCAAGACTGCAGTGACATCTTGGGATGGAGCATGGGCATGTGCCACCGGCAACATTTTGAATGCACTCAGCACTTCCCTTAGAATTAATTTTTTGTCATTAGCATTCCAAAAACCTTTACCTGTGACCCTCACCTTCCGTTGTAGGCTCGCAACAGTTTAAGAACCTCTGGCCTAGACATCCATATTTAACTGGGAGGCTTCGCTCCATCACAAGCTCCGCTTTCATTTCATTGTTTTGATCAAATTGAAAAGTTGTGAGGAAATCAGCCCTCATTCCTGCCCAGTGGGTCACGGGAACAGATTAAAGGAGTAACTCTAATCCAGTTACCTAACCCGAAAACGAAAGTACTGCAATAGGACATTAAAATCATTCTATGGAATCGGAAAGACAGCAAAGCGGTTAAGAGCACTTGCTGCTCTTCCAGAGGACCTGAGTTCAGTTCCTGCCCCCCAACATCTCACAACCACCGGCAACTCCAGCTCCAGGGGACCTGATACTCTCTTCTGGCCTCCATGGGCATACACACACAGCATTTGAGCACACATGCATGTGCGCACTCACACACACATGCATGCACGCACATGCATGCGCACTCACACACACAGCATTTGAGCACACATGCGTGCGCGCACACACACACACATATAAATAAACTTTTAAAATGATATGATTTGTGTCTATGAGTGCTGTGACAGCCATCACTGGTTGTCAACTGCATCTGGAATCAACCAAAACACAAACAGTAGAGACCACCTGTGAGGAATTTTCTTATTTATCTGAAGCAGGAAGACCCACCTTAAATGTGGGCTGTACCCTCTGGTAGCAGCTGAGTTAAAGGGGCATGGCAGAAGGAAACTTAGCCTTTTGCATGTTTGCCCTCATTCTCATGGGAAAGCCCACCTATCTTGTTGCTAAGACACTCCTTCACTGATGCTAGAACACACTTCTTTGGAATCCCAATATAGACTAAAGATTCAGCAGCTCTCTAGGAATCCTCCAGCTTTCAGCACCAGATTGGGACTGCTGAGCTAGTCAGCCTCCAGGACTAAACAACTGCAGGATTCTCTCCAGTGAGACAGCCATGGTTAGCTACCCAGACCACATCCCAGAAGCCGCTCTAGTAAATCCCCTTTTAATATAGATATTCTAACATGTGTGCATTCATTCTATCGGCTCCATTCCTTTAGACTAATACAACAACACAACTGGTCTTTCATATTCTCATGATTTTTAAAAACAAGAGTAAGTAATAAATTCACTGCCCTAAAATGATCCTCTGAAGTTTAACAGTCCAGTATAGCCAGCATTAACCATGCATGTGAGCCACCCACTAGCTAATCCAAACTGATGTGTTAAGAAAGTGAAAAATGGCCAGGCAGTGGTGGCGCACGCCTTTAATCCCAGCACTTGGGAGGCAGAGGCAGGCGGATTTCTGAGTTGGAAGCCAGCCTGGTCTACAGAGTGAGTTCCAGGACAGCCCGGGCTACACAGAGAAACCCTGTCTCAAAAAAAAAAAAAAAAAAAAAAAGTGAAAAATGCCAAGTCTTCAAGACTTAGAGCAAAAAGATTTCTAAAGCACTGTGTCGTTAAAGCACTGTGTCATTAATAATGTTTCTATGGGTTACAGATTGAAATAATATTTTAGGTATATACAATTAAATAAAATATATTAATAAAATTATAATACCTGTTTCTTTTTTATTTCAAACATGCTTACTAAAATTTTAAATATTTTCTATGTGGCATATTGGATAGCATTTAAAAATTCATGTTTATAAGTAAAATAAAATTAAGAGCTTGAAAGTCAACTGGTCTTTTTTATTTATTATTTATTATTTATTTATTTATTTGTTATTTATATATTTATTTATTTGAGACATGGTTTCTCTGTGTAATAGCCCTGGCTGTCCTGGAACTCTCTCTGTAGTCCAGGCTGGCCTCAAATTCACAGAGATCTGGCCACCTCTGCGTCCCAAGTGCTAGATTTAAATCATGTGTGCCACCACCAACCCACAGATCTTCTTAATCTTCTCATAAAGAAGGTTGCCTTGGGAGGCTGAGGCAGAGAGGTTGTCACAAATTTGAGGCCAGCCTTGAGGTACAAAGTGAATTCTAAGCCAGCCTAGGCTACACACAGAGTGAGATGTGCCACCAGAAAATTTAAAAATTCAAATAAACAAAATAAAATTACCTCATTAATATTTCTCAACTTATAATTTATAGCAAGTAATTTCTCTTTGTTAGAAAGCTATCATAAGATTTTGCTCATACACTTAGATCTTAGAAAAATGTCAGCCAAGACACTAACGTCAGACTGTTCAATCTGAATGTATCGCCTATAAATAGGACTCATAATGAGATAGATAAATGACGTAGATCGATGAGTGTCCATGGGCTGCTGAACGGGGCCCTAAGCATAATCCCCGAGGATTATGAAGCAGAACAATTTCCATTTCTGTGTTTTTATTTGTATTTTCTGTTACCACTCTCTCTAATTTCATCAACCTTCAGTTCAGGCTAGTATCCTGGTGACCAGTGATTCTAATACTGTGACCCTTTAACACAGTTCCTCGTGCTGTGGTGACCCCAACCATAACATTATTTCACTGCTAGTTCATAACTGGAGCTTTGCTACTGTTATGAATTGCAACATAAATATTTTTGGAGATAGAGACCTGTCAAAGTGGTCACAGTTCACAAGCTGAGAACCGCTGTTCTACATTAGAGCCATCAAATTTTAACACATACACACACACCATGAACTGGGTATATATTTGTCAGAGAAAAACAAATATTTTGATTCATTCTGACAGAGCAAAATAAACCAAATTTTCAATTACCAGAAAAGCATCACAGTCATTTTATCCTGATAAATATTAACCTTTCCAGACTTGACAAAGCACAGCCGACACCTTCAGCGGTTTGCAAACAGTGTTTTCTAATAAAAACTCCAACACACATTCAGCGGTGCCTCTCTACCAAAGCATTTTTTACAAGGATCTTCCCGGGCTATGATTTAGATTTTGGTCCACCAAAATCTTTATTTTTTTCCTCAATGATAAGCTATAATGGTAGCTCGAATTTATTGTTTCCCATGTCCAAGATCACAACATCCACACAGCAGACTTGCCAGACTCTAAATGACTTCATACCACAGATTTGACAAAAGAGAGAGAAAAATAAATAATATGTGTTCACTTTTAGTTCCTGACATAACCAAAAATTAAAAGAAAAGTTTGCGAAAAGGCTCAGCTGGTAAAGCCTGCCGGCCTGAGTCAGGTCCCTGGAACCCACATAGGAGAATTCCCATAATTCGTCTTCTAACCTTCACATGTATCTAGTGACACTTGTTCACACAGAGAGGAGCATGTGCTCACACATAAGTGCATGTGCACACACACACACACACACCACACATTCCCTGTATATACAAATTTATATACAATCCATTTTTTAAAAAAAAAAAAAAAAAAACTAAAAGAAAAACAACTATCTTTTAAAAATAAGTCTTTAAATTATTTGAAAGCTCGAGTCCAAACATGGTTCCCTGAGCTCTCTATTTTGGACAAGGAAGAGAAAAGCACAAGGGCTACCTCAATCTAGCAACAGCTCCTTGAACGCCTGCCTTCCAGCCACGTTCTGATGTCATTTAATGAGGTGATGTGAGCACATCCAAACCCCATTCTTAAAACACTTGCTTTTATCTTAAATCTTATCTTAAAATACTTATTTATGCCTTCATGTTTGCTCTTTTCTGTCATTTTTTTTAATTCATCTGAGAAGTAGAGGGGTAAGGGAGGAAGCATTAAAAACAGTATTAAAAAGCTGGAAATTCAGAACTCAGACAGTCCTCTCTGGCTGCCCTAATGTACTGAGGGAATATTAACTCTCATATCCTGGCAAGTAAAGGGCAAAGACACGCCTTCACACACTGTTCCCCAGGGGTGTGGGTATCCTCATGCCAAGGGGCCTGTTAGCCTCAGACTACCTGAAACCTCAGAGAGCAAATCATATCAAATTTGTTTCAAATGCTGCAAAGAAGCACCCCATTAAATTTCTTGGCACCCTTCATCTTAGTGATTTTCCAGGAAAAATAAAGAAAACAATGAACTAGAGAACAAGAATTTTGCCTGACTTGACATGAGTTCTGTGTATGATGTGTGACTTACTTATGGCTCTGGGATAGCCTTGCCTCTTTAAGCAGCGAAGAATTTAGATGGATGGCTCGGCAGGGTGAGTACTTGCTGAGTAAGCCTAAGGATCAGAGTTCGGATCTCCAGCATCTAAGGAAAAGCTGGGGATGGCAGCCATGACAGTCGTCCCAGTCGTCCAAGGGCTGGGTAGGGAGAAGTGTTCGGAGACAGGTGGATCCAGGTGACTCACTGGCCTGCAAGCCTGGCCAAAACAGAAAACTCCAGGTTCGGTGAGAGACCCTGCCTCAAAACATCAGGTAGAGAGTGACTGAAGAAGACACTGGAAGTTAACCTCTAACCTCTACATGCATATGCACAAGCAAGTGCACAGAAGGAGAGAGGAAGGGAGGGAGAGGAGAGAGAGAGGGGAGAGAGAGAAGGAGAGAGAGAGAAGGAGAGAGAGCGAGCGCGCGCTTCTTAAGGGGACATCCAGCCTTTTCACCAGTGCCGAATAGTCTCACAAAAAAAATTATTATACAGCTGAAAATACTGCCTCTCTCCACAGTCCACTCTAAAAAGATAAGTTAGGCTCTGAAATATCTCTTCTGCTAACCTGATGACAAAATTGGATAATAATACTGGCCAAGCACTGAGCCATGGAGTTGTCTGGCTTACGATACTGTGAGCAGCCTTGCTGCTAATTGGAGGAACACAGACCCTGAAAACTCTGAAGACAAAATAAAAGTAAAGCAGACTGAGAAGCAGAGTCTTACTCGTCGTTCATTAGCCCCTTGTGTTTATTATGCAGCCTACTTAAAAAATACAGACACGTCACTTGCCAACGGGAAGAACTGTATGGAAACAGAAAGTTAAAAAGATAAATAAATAAATACTTTGTAATTCTCTGCCAAGAGCTCCCCACGGCAAGATTCAACACCGTAAAACACAGCCAAATTATTAATTTGACATTGATAAGATCTCATCAAGGTGAAGTTTTGGTGTGCTTTAATCTGGTTCAAGTAAATTTTGTTAGCAACAAATCAACTTTAGGTGGTAAGACTGGAAAATGCTGTTTACAGAATCCTTAGTTCCCTCCTGTTCAGTGGTAAGTGAAACACAGATCACTTCTCTTCTCGGGCCCTCTCTGGGCCCCTCACAGTTCAACTATCAAATGCCCCTCCACAGGCTGAGTTACTAATGTTTGGTCCTTAGATGGAGGCACTTTTTAGGGAGGAGTAGAGGAAGACCCTAATCATGTGTCCCCACCACGTAGGGAAGTAGGACATTCATGGGGGGGAGAGGGAGGACTTTGAAGGTTACACCATCCTGTTGCACTCCCTGATCCCTGCTTCCTGTCCTTAGGAAAGGTAGCTGTTTCTCTACCCTTTGTTCTTGCTGCTGTGTTCTTCTGTTCCAGCTCAGTGGGGCAGAGTCACCCCAGGCTAAAGTCTCTGAAACCATGAACAAAATAAGTCTTTCTTTCCTTAAGACGTCTTGGTCCAGCATTTAGACACAGCCACAGAAAAGTAATGAATACGGTGTCCAACATTCTCACACTCACGCCTTTACCTCACCCTCTGCCAAAGCATGCCAGAATGTGAACTACTTCCAATATTAACTACTTAAGTCATTTACTTATTGATCCCCACACAGCCACAAATGAGCATTTAGCTGGATTGGAATGGCTCATTCCCTCATCTATTAAATGAGGGTGTTGAGACCAGTAACATTTTCATAAAACATATTGATCAGAGCGATCCCATGCGGCTCTAATGTCATAATACCATTGGGGTAAGAGGCCAGCGCAGGTATCAAAGGAGAGCCGTGTGTTATATGCATCGTTACAGCAGTAAAACAGTTCAAAGGCCTTCTTGGTGACTAGATCTTCTGAAGAGCGTACACCATCTGAACGTTCCTCACCATCAAAAGCAAGCCGAGGGTGTCGTGACCAGACAGGTTCTTTTATGCACAAACTACACAACCCGTCAGAGGAGAAAGACACAAGGCAGTGTTTGCCGCTGACGTCTTGCCATACACATGAGTGTGTACCTTGCTTTGATAGATGGGCACAGGTCACAAGAAGTAGCCATACACACACCTGTTAACTGCAACCTGATGTCTCATATCCAGACTACTGTGTTCCCTGGGGTGGGGCCACCTCCAATCTAGAGTGGGACTACCCCCAGCTCGTCAGACAAAGCATGCACTAGCCAGAGTGGACAGGTTTACTTTTAACTGTGACAAAATGCCTGACAAAGAAAACAACTCCATGCAGAAAGTGTTTATTTTGACTGGTCATATAAAGGAGCTGTCTATCTTGGTGGGGAAGGTACAGCAGCGGGACCGTGAAACAGCTGGTCACATGGAGTCGTGGTCCACAGCCAGGGAGCAAGAGAGGAAAGACGACACTCTGCTTGCCTCATTTTTATTCTGTCTGTGGAACAGTGCCACCATGTCCGTAGTAGGTCTCTGCTCTGTAGCTGATCCTCTCCATAACACCTGCACAGATGCATCCAGAGGTTTGTCTCCCACGTGATTCTACATCCAGCCAAGTTAACCCCCCAGATTAACCTTCACAAAGAGCAAACTGACCTCGATTTAGGAGAGTGCTTTCCTCACAAAAGCCAGACGACGTTATCAGTAAAAATCTCACTTTATATTTCTAAACCAAAGGTATAACGTCCCCTACCATACCTTAGTTCCTTGTGTTCTAACATAACACAATGTCTAAGGCTGGGTGATTTGCCAAGAAAAGATTTCTTTCTTACACTTCTAGAAACTGGAAAGTCCAAGGTTAAGGGCCCATATCTTTTGAGGATTGTTGTTGTTGTTATCCTTATTACTCCTTTTCCCATAGTAGAAGGCAGAACAAAACAGAGCTAAACTCATCTTTCTACTGGGAACCCACTTTTCACAATAGGGACATTAACCTATTCCTGGCAGTAGAGCCCTTATGGCCCAATCATCTCCTATGTGTCCAACATCTCAGCACTGTTTTATTGATAAATAGAGAGCTTTGGGGGAAGACACATTCACACCAGAACAGAGGCCACCCTCAACCAACAAGTTTTAAGAGGCCTTTTTAAAGCAAGGTGAGTTTGCAGCAGCCAGTTAAAATAAAAAATAAAAACATGAAATAATTCCTTAGATCAAGTGAGGAATGAAAGTGGGCTGGTGGTGGTGGGTTGGCGGGGGTTGGTGGGAATGGGAAGTAAAGATGGATGAGAAAATGAGAAGAAACACTTCTGAGCTGAGCAGAATGCTCTTGGTGAGTAGCTTCCTCCAGGACACAGGGAAGGACAAAGCACTGAGAGTCCCACCAGGCTCTGACCTGTCATGAGGATACTGTGTTGAGGGAGAAGAGAGAGCTAATCAGATCATCATTCCCAGGAGACAGTGCTTAACTCGAAGGGTGGAAGTAGATCCAGCGTGGGTATCCAGGCACACACAGCTGAGACTACCTGCTAGGCCAATCAATCGGTAAGCAGAGAAGATAAACAGCTATCAAACCTAACTCAAGAGCTCCACAGCCTGTGTGAGTCCTGTAGGGGTCCTCACAAGTTTGCTTTCTGTTCCTGGACCCATCAAAAGCACTCCTTTCTCAGACTCCCACTTCCCTGTTCTTAACCTGGAATGATCTTGTGGCTCACAAGATAGACTTCTCTGTGCCTTTCAGTTCTTTGTTCTAATGCTACTTTCTCAAAGACAACATTGGCACCCTGTTTCTTGTGATCATGTGGCCCTCTGGGTTGTTTCTAATATCTTTCAATTATCACTTACTCAATATGAACTTCCGGACCATGGAAACTCACCTGGTCTTCCTCATATGGATCTCTTCAGCTCTGGAACAGCACCTGGTGGGCCCTTGGTAGCCAGCAGACAAACAGAGCAAAGAACATCCCAAGTTCTAGGTCAGGAGCAGCAGTTGTCCTTCATTTCCTTCCCTTGGCTGGTGGAAAATAATATCCTGACAACTTTGAATAGCATTTTTTCCTTACCAAAGAAAGGGTGGCACCAGAAGATGTACACGAATCTAAGTCAGCAGATAAAGGCCCAAGATCGGCCCACTGTGTCGGCATCTCCTAAGAAGAGCCATCGCTATCTCAGTGTGAGAACAGATCATGAAAAAGAAGAGCTACCCTCGGCTCACACCAGCTTACTAAAAGATGTTATTCCTTCACAAAATAGATGTCATCTCCCCTCCATATGTGACCGTGGGCTAGACCAGAAATTCAGGCACTAGTAAGGTCTAGCCTAAGCCTTGGGGGAAGGTGGTCTGCAGAAGAGCAGGTCAAGGTAGCAACCAGTGACAACCTAAACGCACAGTGCTCTGTGGCAATCATCAGATCACGCTTGGGCCCCAGAGAAGCATCCAGGAGGGAATAGTCTCTTTGGTCCTGAGAGAACAATGGCAGAGCTCACTCCAGATAGAAGGAGCAACAGCTGCAAAACGCTGAGAGACAGAATCAGCAGATCAGGTTCTGGGAGCTCTGTTCCACGGGGCCAGGAGCCAGGGCATTTGTGGTGGCAGGAAACAACACTGAGACACTATGAAAAGTCAGAGCTCACACAGCTCTGTGAGGGAAGAAAAAAAAAAAAAAACACGCATGCTCTTCAGCAAGATTACAAGTCAGAAGAGCAAAATTTAGCTCCAGAAAACTAGTTTTCTCTTGGTCATCCAAGATTCCAACTTTATTTCCTCCTGGTTCAAACTTGCTGCCCAGAATCTCTCAATATTAACTTGGTCACACCCATGCTGGCCTCCGAGGTCCCTCATCCTTGCCGCATCGAGGATTTGATCCCTGAGGAGGCCGTACTCACTCACACACTCTTTCATGCATGCTCCGTGACAGACTTTATGAGCTCTCGCTGGACAGAGCCAAGCAATATTAAAGCAGCGTGTGATTAATAATGAAGCATCTTGGAAGTTAAAAGGCTGTTGGTCCTGGTCCAGGTTCCCATGGATGATATCCAGGATTGCCGAGACCCAAGCCATTGTCTGCCTCCTCCATGGCAGCGTCCTGAGAGCAGCACTGGCCCCGGAATCCTCCAAAGCTGACTGCCGTGTCAGCCCTTTGGGAGCTTGGAGTCACAAGGGACTTCAAGTAACTCACTTAACATGGAAGGCAGTCAGGGCAACGGTTCCCTTAACCCTTTTGGAGGAGAAGAGGAGGACTCTTTTATCTCTCTCCCTATTCCTGCCATTTCCTACTTCCTATCAACTTCATTTTTTCATTTAGGTTTCAGGTCTTCTTTCTTACACTTAGGGTTCATGTCTCTATCTCTAGTCCCATTTGGATATGGGTGTTACCGCCCCCTCCCCCAAGACCTACCCACGAGTTAAAGCCTTGGCCCCAGCTTGGTATAATTTCAAGGTGTAGTACCTTTAAGAGGCAGGGTTTAATAAAAGGTCTTATACTGACTGAGAACTTAAAGGGAGTGGTGAAGCCCCAACTCTCCTCTCTTCTACACCCCAGCCATGAGGTAAGTGGTTTTACCTGTAAACTGATTTATCCTCAGTGTTGGTCATAGCAATAGTAACCTGACTAACACCCTCTAGTAAGGATTTGGTTTAATATGGGATATCACAATACCTTCTCAACTGGCTGTGCCATTTGTTTGTCTGTGCCGAGTTATGGGCTTGATCTTCCTAGAGCCCTGTTTCACACACTCCATGCTCTTCCTGGTGGCCCTGTACTTCCCATTGCTGATGAATGACAACCACACCCAGATCTTTCTCTTTAAACCTGGTGCTAGCATGTTCCCCACTCCACCAGCCACTGTATTATCGTCACGCCTAGACTAAAAGCAAAGCACAGAGTTCCCTTATGGTGAAATGACTGTGCTGTTTGGAAGGTTCTATCTCCCAGCTTTCCCAAGTTCAAAAACTACCCACCTTTCAAAGCTTCTTCAAGACCCCAACATCCTTTGGGTGAGATCGAAACTCTCTCATCTAGTGTCTCCCATAACACATATTTCTGCATCTCTGCTGTAAAGTTCACAACGTCATAATCTATGCTACGGTAACACATGTTGTGCACGTCTGTAACAAACACCTCTGGCATGTGGAATTTGATGTCTTTTCCCAGAATCCTACCCTGTCCCATGCATGGAGTCTCATTCTAGCAATGAATTCCATTAGGGTCCTGTTTCAACACTCTATGGAGCTGTCAGATGAAAGGACACATACTCCCAAAGATGGTTTGTCTTTCTAGACTGAGGGAGGGCGTTGATGTAGTTGGCTGTGTGGGACATGGGGTGAAGACAAATCAAAGAGGTGCCAATTTGTCACACATGGCGTGGAAATTAGCTTGCCCAGTTGCTTTGAAGGCAGACGTTCATCACAGTTGCGATTCCGGCTTGCTTTCCTGGGCTTCTAATTACTCAAGAGCACTTCTGTTGTTGGGAGAGTGTTTTTCCTTTCTTGGGCAGTTGCCTTGTTTGCAATGCTGAGCACCCCAGCATCAGAGACTTTTTTTTTTTTTTTTTTTTTTTTTTGGCTCTTACTCCAGTAAGAGTAAATGCAGATTGGAATAACATGGAGAAGAAAGCCATAACCGCCTTAGGGGACCTGGGAACACATTCAAAGCCCACACCCCACATTTTTGGCCATTTTCACATTTGAGTAGGTAAATGTTATTCAAGTCCTCATGGGAAGCAGTTTGGGAGTAACTGCAAAGAAGGCAGGAACGGACCAAACGCAGTTCCAGTAACGTCTATCTTTCAAACCAATCGGTCCTGAGTCAGGAGCTCCACTCCAACCTTTCAGAGCATCCTCAAAGACTACAGCCTTGACTCTATGTTCTCAGCCCTGTGCAGTAGCCCCCTTCTAAATACATTGTGTTAGAAACAACCACACCCTGTGTCTTCCCATGCCTGGACGCAAACGGAGGGTGAGATGTGATGAGATATACTTTTCTAGAAGGAATGAGGCTTCCAGGGTAGGATCTGGAAGGGACTTGCTTGGTGCTATATACAGTTTCATCTAGTTCACACTGGTTCTTAAAGGCTATTCCTCCAATGTAAAATGGTGAATAAGGGGTTTTCTGTGTAAAGTAACCCAAATCTAATCTCAGAGTAATAACCAGCTCTTAGCATCATCCTCATTATTATGGGAAGGGCCGCTGATGACAAGTTGAATCCGAAGGACCAACGTTCTCCACCTGATTTCAACAGTAGCTGTGTCACTGTCCTGGACACTTTGATACAACACTACTAAAACCATTGATCTCATATCACCTAATTTAAGCTGAAAGCCTATCACTATTGACTCCTCTCATAGAAGCTGCTAAATCAAATGGCAGTTTGTGTGTCTTGGGGAATCTAGAGGCTCATCCTTGCCTGGAGATGAATTCCTTTCAGTCTGTCAATCACTGTGAGCTCTCATTCAGACCGGCTACCCACCGGCCATTTCCTGCAGCCTGAACTATGCCTGTCACTCAGTGTCTCCCTCTGTTTCTCACCGTGTCTGGCCTCCTGTCTGGCTGACATTGTTCTTTCTTATATCAAGTTTCATATTTGATGTCTCGTGGATTTTTCTCTTCCTTCACATCGTGCATTCACACTTTGCCTGCCATGGTCTTTTGAACACATGACCAGCAAATTGCCCTAAGAGAAGCCTTCAAGGTTATGTGCCACAGGTAAGACCGCAAACAGCTTTTCAGCTTGGATTAGGCAACAAAGAGAACTGGACAAAGGAATGCCCAATACAGGTTAAGCATCCCTGACCCAAAAATCCAACATCCAAAAGGTTCCCAAATTTGAAATTTTGAAGTACACCAAGTAAAAAGCTTCCATATGAAGAAACTAGGCTTCCAGCACAAAATTATTACAAATGTAATGTAAACTGACCTTTGGGTTATGTGTATATGGTACAAAAAGGCAAATACTAAGTTTGTGTCAATTTCTCCTGAGTCTATGCAAATATTCAAAAATCTGAAACTATCCACCCAACTCCTAACCACTCTGGGTCCAAGAAGCTCAGATAAGAGATGCTCAGTCTGTAGTTTCTTCCCCCTTATATATATGTGTGTGTGTGTGTGTGTGGTGTGTGCGTGTACATGTGTGAGTGTGTATGTATATGTACGTGTATGTGCATTGATGTGTATGTATTTGTGTGTGTATATGTATGAGTATGTATATGTATACGTACATGTATTTGTATGTGTATATTTGTGTGTATGTGCATTTGTGTGTATTTCTGTGTGTATGTGTGTGAGTATGTATATGTGTGTGTATTTGTGAATATGTGCATTTGTGTGTGTATTTGTATGTGTGTGTGTGTTTGTGGGTAGATGCATGTGTTTGCACCTGTGTGCTTGTACATGTGGAGGCCAGTAATCAACAGCAAGGGTTTTTTTCAATTGCTTCCTCACTTATTTGAGATATGGTCTTTCACCAGACCCAGAGCTCACTGACTGGCTAGACTGGCTATCCAGCAAGCTTTGGGGATCCTCCTGTCTCCGACTTCCCAGTGCTGGAATCACAGGTAAGCATCACAGCAAATTTTCACATAGGTGCTCGAGACTTGAATTCAGTTCCTCATGCCTGCAAGTAGCTAAATATTGAGCCATTTCTGCAGCCCCTGCAGGAACTTCTCTATCTTGAGGGAAGTTCCCGTCCGTTTAGTTCCCTTGACACTGGCTGCTAATACAAAACGAAGAATGAAATAGGCAATAATTCATGGATACGCTTGCATATCATCTCATGTCTCCTCTAAAAACTCTCAAATCCCTAACTAATTTTGTAGTCTGCTACGTAGTTTCCTTGTTTTGAATGCATCCCCATCCACCCACCACCAATGATGCATCCCTCCAGATTCAAAAATAATAAAAAATAAGTTATAAGGAAAAAACCCTCTTGTATGTATTCGGATGGCTCTGAGTGCTCCCAGATAACCCTGTACCATCCAGGAAGGGTGGTAGTCTTGACTCTTAAGTCACCTCTACCCTCATTGTGCCTTATTTCCTCAGACACAAAGTCAGGAAGGACTTCATTAAGTGACTCCATGTAACAACTTCCTCTTTTCTAGGCAGTACAGTCTGTGATTACAAACAGGTCAGATTCTGGAATTCCCTCATTCTACCCAAGAGAGTCTAACGAAGCCTTTTCCAAGCTAAGTAACCTTGAACAATACCCTTCATCGTTCCCCCGTCCGCTGGGTTTTGGCTTCCCCATCTATAAAACAGGAGAGATTAAATTGTTTACCTGGTGAGCGTGTTGTAAAGACGGAAGAGTCAGCATATGCTCCATATATGTTTAGAGCAGTACCTGGCAAAACAAGAGTCTACATAATGTCAGGAGCCACAACAGACCCCGATTCTTTCTGAAGCGAGACTTTGAAGCTGTAATTTACATACCGCTGGAATTATCCGCTCTATAAATGTATAATTCAATGGTTTTACGGTATTCATGGAGCTAGGAAACCATCTTCACAATGCACTTGAGAACTTGACTTTTATCACATCAAGAAGAAACTCCACATCCTTAAGCTAACATCCCCCTGCCTCCCATTCCCACACTGGCCTAGGACGAACAATAATAGACTTTCTTTCTCTACAGATTTGCCCACTCTTGGTACTTCATATAAACACAATCATACTATCATAACTGTATTTTGCCCATTAATGTGTTTCCAAAGATCATCTATACTGTAATATGAGTCAGTACTTCCTACTTTTTACTGATGTATAATATTTTTATTTTTTTTCCTTTGTGTATATAGTGGTATGTGCTCACTCCTGTGTTCAACTGTGCATGCCCACACTCCCACAGCTGTCCCGCTTGAAACAGAGTCTCCCATGGAGCCTGAAGCTAGGCTGACAGCCAGCAAGCCCCGGAGAACCTCCTGCATCAACACCATGGTATTAAGATTAGAGGTGCCTCTGCAGCCACACCCAGCTTTTTACATGGGTTCTGGGGATTCGAACTAAGATCTTCCTACTTCCATAGTAAGTGCTCTTACTCACTGAGCCTCTATCACTGAACTGATGGACAGTCACATTGTTTCTACATTTCAGCTGTTATAGACAGTGCTTCCAAAATGATTCATGTACAGATTTGTGTGTGGTCATGTATCTTCATTTCCCTTGTGTGTAAAGGTAGGAGTGAAACTTCAGTATCCTGCGATAACTCTGGCCACCAGACTGTTTTCCAAAGTGGCTAGACCAGTCTTCATCCCCAATAGCAGTGTATGAGGGCCCCAGTGTTCTACCTTGCCAGCATGTGCTGTTATCTGCCAACAAACCTAGGTGTGATTTACATTCCTCTAATACCGGTTTGTGCGTATCACTGCAGGTAAGACACCGGCTCTTATAAACTATCTGCTGTTGATGCTTTAGGAAACCGTAGACACTTAGAGAAGCATTCAGCACCGAGGCTGCTGCAAGCGTGTCAGGACCCAGTTCACTACCACTTGGTCTTTACAAAGTGACCACCAAAGCCATGTTTTCAAAGTTAGTCTGGCCAAGGCAGACAGCAAGAGTAAGACATTACATCTTCAGTTCAAACAGGCTTCTCTTTCCATTTCTGGCCTCTCAGACTTCTCCCATTTCTGTGAAAAACCAGAAACACATTTATTCAGTTGTCTTCCAGGGATACAATCTTAATCAGTTTTCCATCCCTTTGGCAAATACCAGAACAAACAGTTTAAGGAATGAAGCTGTTTATTCTGGCTTAGCAGCTCAGAAGGGTCAGTCTGTCCTGACAGGGAGGCTGTGGCGAAGCAAAGCCATTCACACTCACACTGTGGGGGACAAGAGACGGAAGACCTGTGCTGATGAGCTTTCTTCTCCTCCCTCATACTCTATCTGGACCCCCAGGACATGGGCTGGTGTTCCCAGTCTCAGGGCAGGACTCCCCCTCCTAGAGAATCCTCTCTGCAAACAGCCACCCACACATACACAGTTGTCTACAGTCAATCAAGTTGACTGTCATGACAAACGATCATAGACCAATTATCTATGATCAATTATCAAAAAAGATCATTATCTTAATTTGGGCTTTCACCATTTCTGCTGCCTAAATAATAGCCCTTTGTGTTTTTAGAGCCTCCTACTGTAAAATCTCTACGGACATGCACTTTCTATATCTTTTGTAATGTACATAATGCAGTAATCCAAGTCAAAGTCTTACTGTAACTGCCCTGACAAGAGAGAAGAGAGACACTTGTGCTATCACGCAATCAGATCAATGGATCCTTAAAATATCAAGCTGGAGAGATGGCTCAGCAGTTAACAATACTTGCCGCTCTTCTAAAAGACGTGGGTTCGAGTCCCAGCATCCACACAACAGTGAACAACCACCTGTAGACTCCAATCCCAAGGGAATCCAACACTCCCTTCCAACCTCTATGAGCAGCAGGCATGCACATAGCGCACAGACAAACATGCAGGCAAATGCCCATATATATTTAATTAACTATTTATTTATTTTTAAAAGAACTAAGACATCCTCCAAAGTCCCATGCTGGAGGAAAGGAAAGGCCAAAGTCTCGGAGACAACCAGAGAAGGAACTTCTCATTCAGAAAGAGCTCACCCAATTCTGACAACAACCAAGAAGCCAAGATGCACACCATGAATCACAGGAGCAGACATCGGCGCTGATACCAGTACATATAGCAGCGCAGACACAGTAACGGATCAGTGATGGGTGAGCGACATCACATCTACACCAGGACTGCTTCGTTGTGCAAACCTTTTGCTGTCTGTCTAACCCTAAAGCTCATAATCAAGCTCCAAACCATTTTGAAGGGTCTCTGCATATCTTTATCTGTTCATCTTTTCAGTACGACCTCAAGGAATGAATGTATCTTTCTCTGCCTTCCGCTATTCCTTGTTTCTTTAACTGGCATAATACGAACAAGTGACTGGCTGAGCCCAGTTTACTGGGGCTGCCAGATGCTCGAGTTTGACCTTTAAAACTCTGGTAACATTACCACACCCTTTAAGAGAGAGAGAGAGAGAGAGAGAGCAAGTAATTTGGATGTATGACCTACAGGTGAGTGGCCAGAAGGCTGGTGGTTCAGCAGAGTGGTCATTTGCTGCCATCTATGGGTAGAACATTAGAAGAGACCCGAGGAGACATTTGATTACACATAATGGCTCAATCCTGTGGTGAAATTCTAAGAAGACCAAACAAGCTTGAGTTTGGTCACTATTCTCTCAACTTGCAGAAAAAAAGGACTCTTTGGGCCACCTAGGAATGCTATTACAAATAGCGCCAATCTCTCATAAATAGTAATTCAGATTGTAGCATTAGATTTAAAAAATATGTAGATTTGAACTTGTCTAGCATCAACATTCTTTAACTGAGAGCAGATTTAAAAAAAAAAGACAGAGATTAAATTAGGTTAAAAGATGTCTTAATAACAGAATCTGTCATTGTCTTGACTAAAATGAGGCTCATTCAAACCTATTACAGCAGGAAAAGTCCATCTGTCACAGTTGCCATGGAATTAGTTGCTGCACAATTTAAAACACTCTCTTCACAGCTAGAAACTTCCACACACAGAGGCAGGAGAATGGCTGTTAATGAGAAAGGCTCGATTGTATCCTGAAATATTTATGTCAGTTCTGCAAACAAGAATAAAACATTTACCAGATCTGCCTCCAAATGCACTTTTGAAAAGAATACAAATTCATTCCTTGATTCATCGGTGTGTGTGTGCATGTGTGCGTGCGCGGTGTGGGGTGTGTGTGTGTGTGTGTGTGCGCGCGTGTGTACTTTATCTGCTCTACCAGCTTTACATGAATTTAAAAGTCCAACCAGGTACATGCCTGTAATCTTAACATGTAAAAGACTGAGGTCAGAGGAACACAGTGAGTTCAAGGGCAACCTAGGCATGTAGTTGCCTCAATGTATAAATGAATGAGTAGATGGATGGAGGAACAGACAGACAGACAGACAGACAGACAGACGGATGGATGAAGAGGTGGATGAAAAATAAAAATTTTAAAAGAAACATTAACAATGCACATGATGTTTGCCTTGCCTTTAATACCAGCACTCAGGAGTCAGAGGCAGGCAGATCTCTGAGTTCCAGGCCAGTGTGATCTACATAGTGAGCTATAGACCTGTTAGGAATACATAGTGAGACCCTGTCTAAAAATCAAAAGGAAAAAAAGAGGAGTCCAGAATAAGTTGAGCACAAAAAAAAAATGAATAGAAGCAACATCATTTGGAGAGCTGGAGATTCATGGTTTACACATAATTATTGAAGTATCTGCCATATGTCTGGTTGGCATGCCTGTCTCTTAACTAGATATAAAATTAGAGAAATTAGAAATAAAACATTTTTAGTTTTAATTTTATTTATTCTTTGAAATTTTCATACATATATAAAATGTATGCATGCATACATTGTCACCCCTCATTATTCCCCTCCATTCCCCCAGGGTCCCCCCCCTCAACTTCATGCCATATATATATGTTTTATATATGCATATGAGCATGGCCTCTCCCACTGGGGCACAGGGAACCTAGCAGAGTGGCCACACTCCTAAAGAAAAGTGCCTCTTCCTCCCCAGGCAGCCGTCAACCACCAGTAGCTCCTCAGTGGAGGCCTTGGGCACCCTTCCCCACTCCACACTGGACTTTTTAACCGGTTTGATCTTGTGCTGGTCTTGTGCTGCTGTGAGTTCATGTATGCAGCAGCCACACCGTGTCCAGGGGACAGCATGCCTTAGGACACTTAGCCCATCTCCTGCCTCTCACATGCTTTCTGGATCTTCAATGTGCTCCCTGAGCCTGGGGGCGGGTAGTGATATAAATGTACCATTTATGGCTAAGCACTTTGAACAGAATATGTCTTTGCATTAACCCCTATCCATGTCAATAAGAGCTTCTCTGACCAAGTGTAAATCTAAGGATAGAGACAGACATGCTTGGAAGGCAGTTTGACAATATGATCATTTTAAAAAATTAAATAATAAGTTCTCCCGTGAAGCCTATGATTTCCCTGGCCACGTTTTTCTTTTTGGTTCTGTTTTAATTTTTGTTGTTTTGATTTGGATTTGGTTTTGTTTTTATCTGTGTTTATGTTATCCCCCAAGAATCCTCTCCTGTGAAGCAGGCTTCAAATCCTATCAAGAAAGCCACTGGTTCCCCCATAACCAGCCTTGTATTATTGCAGAAATGGCTTTTCTTGCCTGGTGGGTCATTATCGAAGCATGCAGAGTCCGACACCAGGTAAGACTATTGATGTGTCCTGCATCTCAAAGTTTGCATAACACCTTCCATCAGTATGAAAGCTAGCCAACAGGGAGTGCTTCCTGGTCAGTCCAATAAGTGATTTTTCTGTGTCCTGTAACCAAAGTCTGAAGATTCCCAACAAATATTTATAGCATCTTAGTCGATATAATTTATTTTGTGTCTACTATATGATAATTTCTGATCTGCATGCTTGCTCCCAGTAATGGTAATGGGTTAGAGGGAAGGAGTGAGGGAGGAGGGAGGAAGGGAAGGATGGAAGACAGGAGCAAGAGGGTTTCGGTGTGTATTGAAAGTGATACTACCTTGAGCATTGAAACCCAGAGGCAGGAGAAATAGTAGCCCTTCGAGTGGATGGGCTTCATTGAAGATTCTTCGATTTGGTTAACACATCTGTTATGCTGTCAGCCCCACATTACCAAGAAGACAGTGCACAGAGGGGAGACTTTGATGAGCTGTGACTCGGTTCAGGTAGATCAGTTGATTACTTTCGGCTAAAGAGCAAAACAGCTTCACTTTTGACGAATAAAAAGAGATTCCCATCTATTTTCTTTACACCCGGGTCCCCTAGCAGCTTACATTCGTGACACACAGAACTCAACAAATAGCTCTTGAATGAACACGATATCCTGTACTCAAGGGACAATCTGGCACATTTGTAAAAATTGGGCTTTCAGAGGTGGAATGACCTCCCCTGACCTCGCCGCCAAGGTCACTTAGGAAATTACGTGAATTTCCAAAATGTCAAACTTAGTCGTTCGGTCAGATCACGCTGCACTGCTCGTTTCTCA
Organism: Mastomys natalensis; assembly: GCA_021653895.1. Lineage (NCBI taxonomy): Eukaryota > Metazoa > Chordata > Mammalia > Rodentia > Muridae > Mastomys > Mastomys natalensis. The sequence goes on along the minus strand of JAJTUV010002296.1, from coordinate 65,352 downwards.
GATGTGGTGTTACTGACCCTAGCAAACATATACAAAGGGCATGCAAGCCATGGGAACCCACAGCCTTACTTTCCCACAGAGCTTTGCCCTGTCCACCCTCTGACTGATGCCGTCTAAAGGGCTCCGTGATAATCACTGAATTACATAACCGGCCAAGTGAGATTGTTCTCCATCTGTTTAAGGCCCATCAGAGCCCCCATGCAATGAATTTCAATTTAAGGAGCTTTATATCCCATCTGGAGTAAGAGGATTCTTTCCCTATAAAGAGTGGAAAACATCACCATGACTTTGACCTGGTTCTAATGGAAATGATTTGTTTCTGATTTACATTTTTGGATGGGGTATAAATAATGTAGATTTCAACACTTCGAGGCAGAATTGTGTAGCCAACATTGCCCAAGCCATGTTTCACAGCAGTAAATGTTTGTTGAACATAAACCACCTATACAAGAGCTCTCATGGCAGCATAGTTTGAGACAGGTGCCGGGGAGCGGGAGCTTGGCGCTAACCCAAATGCCCGACAAAGGAGAAGAGATAACGAAATCCTATTATGTTCTTCAGATGCAGCTATTGGATTGATTAAGCAGTTCCACATGGACCAGGGTGACAAGGTGCCGCAGACAAGGCAGTCAAGGCAGAAAAGCAAGGTTTATAATGCTGTGCGTGTTTTTAATACCGCAATAACTGCAGCATTGCGCCAGCCCACACCCACACTGAACACCAGCCCGTCCACACTGAAAGCTTCGGAAGTGGATACAGAAGGGTATAGGCAGTAGCTATTCTGGGAAAAGAAATTTTGCTTTCAAACTTATGCATCTCTGTATTGTGTCATGTTTACAGGGATTATGTGCTACTTCTGTAATTTAAAAAAAAAAAAAGGGAGGGTTGTACTTCTTTTTATTATTTCTATGGTGTATGTGTTTTCTGTATATGGAGCGTGCACATGAGTGTACATGCTTGCACACCTGTGCGTATGCATACAGAGCCTGGAGCAGGACATGAAGCATTTTCCTTTATTACTCCTGCCTTATTGCCTCAAGACACAGTCTCTCCTTGAATGAGAAGCTCGACGATTTGTTGATGATGAGGATAAAGCCCAGAACTTCGAGAATACTAAGAGACTTTGTCCTTTGCTTCTCTCTTTCTTATTTGCGTGTTTATTTTTGTGTTTGTGTGTGCATGTGCACAGATACTCACACCTAAGTGTATATGGAGGCAAGGTCTCTCCCTAAACCTGGAGAGCTTCCTGACTGGCTAGAATGGCTGGCCAGGAGCCCCCAAGGCTTTCCTAGCTCTGCCTTGAGAGCTCCCCTTTCTAAATCAAGCAGCTAATCATGGAGTCTTATCCTACTTCCTATTATGAAACAGAAAGCCTAACTCACCACCATCCTGACAACTGCAGCGTCACCCCAAAAGGACAAAGAGAAAAAATCTGGGGAGCAGTGGGGAGCAGTTTGTTAGAGGTGAGTCCTCCTCCTCCCTGTTACCCTCCAGTAAGTTAAATGTAGCATCCCCAAGACTGCAGGGCTCTGAAAGAGAGCATAAGAGCACCTCACTGCTCAGGACAGAGCTTATCATTCGAAAGATGACTGAAATCCATGCTGATAGTGAAAGATTTGGAGTTTTTCTCAAACTCTTTAGTATAGCAAGATTTATTGGGAATGACTGAAGTCACTGTAAGGAATGGAAACATTCAGTCTGTCATGTAGCTAATTTATTATGATATACATACCACAATTAAAATCTGCTGAGCCCATTACAAGGTCCCCTTCAATTATTGGAGGTCAGGCCTCTATCCCCGCCTTTGAAAGAATAGAATTGCCAAGGCCCTTCTATACTTAGAGAAGGGAGGAGATGTCAGGAGCAGCCCTGCTTATACACTAAAGGCCTAAAATCAGCCATAGGCCTAAAATCAGCAACAGGCCTGACATACATGCATGCTAACACAAAGTCTTGGATCTCTGTGGAAAAACACTGAAACAGATGGCTATAAGCTATTGTAAACAGGCAGCTTCTGTGGAAATTTACCAGACCCAGTAGTCATAGGTCTTATAAATAGGCAGCCTCGGTGGACAGTACCAACTTAGATAAAGACAAGTGAATCATAGGCAGAGTCATAGTGACCTGTCACCTGAACCTACACCCAGCTGATACCCTGTTCTGAAAGGTATCTCTACTCCCCCTGAACACCTATGCTCTGGTGCCATTCCCTTCCCCACATCCTGCCTTTTTGTGTTTATAACCTCTGTGTAAATAAGTAAATTACGATGTGATTTAAATAACTAAATAAATTTTAAAAAACTATGAATGTGGAAGAAAATTTTAAAAAAAGAATAAAATATACTCAAAACAAACAAATAAAAAAGTCTGCTGAGCCTTGGGTCCCTTCTCCTCCCTTTAGGATCTTAAGGTGTTGCTTAGTATCAGAGCGCTTGCTTAGTATGTATGAAGCCCTTGTGCATTCTGGTGTAAGTATATGTACATATACATGTGCATGTGTGTGTGTGTGTGTGTTTGCATTGGGCTTATAGTGTAAACCACTAGCCATTTTCTGATTACTGTTGTAATAATATACAATATGTGCCTAATATATTCACCCATGATTAACTGTTTATTTAAGACATGACTTTTTGTAATGGCATAATATGCTACCTCACCGAGTTTTCAACCCCAGTCACTCTTTCTACTTCACGGTCTACTGAGGTGTGAGCAGCCAGCTGCCACATGTCAGTCAGCATGCCTTCCTGCCATAATGAACTATATCCTTTGAACCACGATCTTCCATTCCTTACGTTGCTTTTGTCAGGTGTCTGGACACAATGACAAGGAAAGTAGCAAACACAGACCCATATAAAAACTTCACCTGGGGCTGGAAAAATGGCTCAGTGGTTAAGAGCACTGACTGCTCTTCCACAGGTCCTGAGTTCAATTCCCAGCAACCACATGGGGGCTCACAACCATCTATAATGGGATCTGATGCCCTCTTTTGATGTGTCTGAAGAAAATGACATGTATGTATGTGTGTGTGTGTATGTATGTATGTATGTATGTATGTATGTATATGTGTGTTTTATATATATACATATAATAAAATCTTTAGAAAAAAACTTCACCAGTTGCCAGCCTAGACCATTCATTGTCTTCTCAATCTTTGGTCCCAGGATGAAGATCAAGTTCAGTGCCAGAAACAAACTCAACAGATATTTAATTGATGAATACTCAAGCTAATAAACCCAACAAAGGCTTAATAAAAGAATGTGTGCTCCTGTGTGTATGAGTGTGTGCATGTGCGTGTTCTTGTGTGTGCGTGTGCATATGTGTGTGCATGTGCATGTGCGTGTGCGTGTGTGTGTATGTGCGCGTGTGCTTTCAGAACGCCTGTTTCCAGTCCCAGGCTATGCTTCAGAGTACTTGAGCCCTGGTAATTCCTGGGTTTCATATGTTTTTACTTCAATAAATATACTTTGGCTAAAGTCATATTTGGCACAGGCTACTAGTCCAAAATTGGATGCATAATTTAAATGACTGCAAAGCTCCTCAAATTCCTGGCACAATACACACGGGCCAGCTATGATTAGACAATGCTTCATAACAGAACAGCTGGTGGCCTCTATAAGTGGGGAGGGAAAACTCACCAAGAGGAAAGCAGGGCAGAGCAGATGCCAGAAGAGCTAGAACCTTCCAGGAGTACTGAAATATCTGTGCCCCTATTACCCAAACAACCCTAGATCCAGAGTGTACCTAGAAACATGGTATAAATTTTAACTCATTTTTCAAAGCTATTGATTGCTAGATTTTTCACCTCTTCTTAGGTAAAACATAATTAAACTATGACCTAACTTCCCTGAGCTACTCTACAATCTACCATCAAGTCCCAGTCAACCATAATCCTCCTTGTCTCGAAAGGGTTGCCAGGTAACACGAGATACTAAACATAAGACCTATAACACCTAATGCCCATTATGCCTGTGTGCCATGTTGTGTGGCAAGCAAGGTGGCTCTGTTTGGTAGAAAGGGAAGAAGTCAACAAAGCAGTAACCTGCTGGAAAGGAAGCCCTGAAGTTGAAATAGGTTCTGGATATTCTTAACAATGCAACGGCTCCAAAAAAAAAAAAAAAAAATGAACTCAAGGAAAGAGAAAACTGGTGTACAAAGTGGGTCAGAGTGGCTGAACATCCTCTGGTAGTCTTTACTGTGAGGTTTCTCAACTACAAAGGATTATATAAATATCACCCTTCTGGCTGCTAATGTCATCACATCGTTTCTTCATGAGTCATGCCGTTCCCCAGAGAGTAACTTCTTCAGTCACATTTAGTCTTAAATTCCCCTTAAGAAAGACCAGAATTTTCAGTATGTACAGATGTAGTAAGTTGCCTGGGTATCCGTCCTTTGAGAGTCACAGACAAGCTCTTTCTAAACAGATGTTAAGGGTGATGTGAAGGTGGTTTGTTTGTTTGCAAACGAAAGAAAGGAAGGAAGATGGAGAATGGGGGAGGGGTGCTGTTTTACAGCCACAGAAGAGAATTGAACTCATCTTTTGGGGAGTGCTGAGTCAGCATGGCCATCCCCAGGGGCTGAGACTATAACAGGATTTGGTTCTGTTGTGGTCATCTGAATCTGAATGATCTTCTTAGATTCACATATTTGAAGTCTTGTTTCCCCAGTTGGTGGAACAGTCTGGAAATCACTGGGAGGTGTGGCCTTCTTGGAGATGTGGTTCTGGGGCAGGCTTTGAGGTTTCAGAAGACTGAGCAATTCCTAGTTAACTTTCTCTGCCTCAAGGTTGTGGATCAAGACGTGAGCTTTCAGCCGTCTCTCCGCCCCACCACCATGCACTCTAACCCTCTCAAACTGTACAACTAATTAAACACTTTCTTTTATAAGTTGGTTTATTTATGGTATTTTATCACAGCAATAGAAAAGTAACCAAAACAGAGCCTAACCCAAAAGACCTCAGAATGTGACTCTATTTGAAGAGGGGAATCTCCGTGGGGGCTGGTGTACAACCTGAATCCTAACAGGAAGTGGCAGAGTGTTATGATTTGAATGTCCAATGCCCCCACAACCTCATGTGCTTAGACACTTGGTTCTCAGCTGGTGGCACAGTTTGGGGACGTTGTAGAACCCAAACTCCTTGGTCTTAAACTCCTTTGATATTGTTGTTCTCCCCAACTTTATTTTATTTGTTTTTATGTGTATGGGGGTCGGCCTGCATGTATGTCTGTGTGCCACACTGGGAGTAGTGCCCAGAGAAGCCAGAGAGGGTGTTAGATTCCCCTGGGATTGGCATTATAGGCAGTTGTGAGCTGCCATGTGGGTACTGGGAATCTAACTCAGGTCTTTTGGAAGAGCAGTCAGTACGCTTAACTGCTGAGCCATCTCTCCAGCCCTGACCTTATAATTCTAAGCACATAACTGAGAGAGGATACAATGCTGCTGGCTAAGCCACCCAGTGGGTGGTATTTTGTAATGGAAGCCCCAGCAAATGAATACAATGCAGGCAGACAGCCTTTGTCAGTCAAAGCAGGTCTATTACTCCTGTCTGAAATTCCATCGTTGCTCACTCCTCTATACCAGCAGCAACCTACACAACACACACACACAGAGAGAGAGAGAGAGAGAGAGAGAGACAGAGAGACAGAGAGAGAGACAGAGAGACAGAGAGACAGAGAGACAGAGAGACAGAGAGACAGAGACAGACAGAGACAGAGACAGACAGACAGAGAGAGACAGAGACAAACAGAGAGACAGAGACTGAGACAGACAGAAAGACAAAAACTGAGACAGAAAGTGCATTAGTCACAATGTCAGAACTAATAGCACAGGAGTGAACACACCCTCTTGAAGGATATAGACAAGCAAGGAACTACAACAGCAGTGTAAAGATGAGGAGACATTCGCTCTAGATGGTCAGAAAAAGCTTCTGAGTGACGAGATGATCAGCTTGAGCAAGGAGAGGGATGGTCTAGGGGTAAAGGAATTCAGGTCAGGAAGCAAGAACAAATGTCACACAAAGCCAAAGATTAGAACGATGAGCAAGAGGGAACAACGACCAGGGAAGATCCTGGATCCCCAAAGCCTTCAGATTTCTACAAAGAGCTGCGGGAGCCTCAAGCCTAAGGCAAGGAGATAAAACAGCATCTGTTTCCCAGAACATGGCTGGCTGCAGAACTGCTTTGGTGGCAGATGGATTGCAGATGGAGACTGTAAGGAAGCCGTGTGGCTGTTTCTGTCATCTGAGGAAGGACAGTGGCCTCTCAGAAGGACAGGACTGTGAAGCTGTATTCCCATAGCCCTCCAATGTGAGGTAGAAATCAACAGGCTGGCCCTAGGATGACACTGCAGAGAGAAAGTTCATTTGAACATCCAGAGGTGACATTCTCAGAGAGAGTGATGACTCCCAAAATAGCCACCACCCTCTTAGCTGTCAGCACTCCCAAACCTTACTTATCATCTGTGCCCTGTGGAGGCACCTTGAGGACAGGTAATGTCATTCACAGTTTCCTGGGCACAGCCCTGCTAATTCTTGACACAAATCTCTAGAAGAAACTTGGACTCTAAAATGAAGCAGAACCAGGCTCAACGTTTGATACCAGGAAGTACTAACCCAGTGACTTTGGGGCAATAATAAAAATAATAATAATAATAATAATAATAATAACAACAACAATAATGCTCCAACCCTCAGTTTGTTGATGTATAAAATGGGGAGAATAGCATCCACCCTACTAGGTGCTATGGCGATGAAGTAAAATCAAGTGCCTAGCATGGTGGTGATATATGCCTTTAATCTCAGCACTTGGGAATTGGAGAAGGGATAATCAAGTATTTAAAGCTAACCTCTGCTACATCCCAAGTTCAAAACTAACCTGGACTACAAGAGACTTTAACTCAAAAGGAAAGAAACAGGAGTGTGAGTATGGTGTGCCTGCTGTATTTCATTCATTCACCTTTGTCAGATCTCAGGCACTCTCCAGGGCTTGAACATTCAGGAAGTGCCTTCCAAAAGGGACAAGCAACCATTCATGACAAATGCACAATGGAAACCGTTTCAGACAGATTGGAGTCATGGAGACATGGTGAGTCCCTACTCCTTAAAGATTCTGCTTTAACAGAAAGAGAGCCCAGCCTTGCACTTTCCTATCAAGACCTCCATCCGACTAAAGTTGGACAACCACAGCGTGACAGATAAGACTGTGAGTCCCTATTTAAAAAAAAAAAAAAAAAAAAAAAAAATGCCGTATTCCTTATAAATTGGCCTTCCTGGATTTTGAAATTTGACTCTTTGTCTCCTTTACAGCAAAACCAGCTGTACTCAAGAGAGGACTGGCTCAGTTATAAAGTAAATTAGCTTCGTTCTGAGCTGGGGAAGAAATGTGGCCAGGTTTTTGGCACCTTTTAATTGGAGAGAAATGCTACCACGCTGGAGAAAACCCAAAGAGCAATTAAGAGAAGGAAAGCACTAGAAACTTCTAGAACTAGTTAAGTATCAGTTCCAAAAGCCAAGCACACGCAAATCCTGTAAGGATGGGGTGTTCAAAGGGGTTTGTGAAGGCCAGACGTTTCTAAGGGAGATATGCATCTTGATTTAAGTAGGGAGATTTGAAGTTAGAGGAAAACACTTCTAACAGGCTTTATATAATTTATAAGAACATGATTTTGCTCCATCAAGGAGAACTTGCAAACATCCTTCAGTGGAATGTGTGCTGCTCTGACCAGACAGCCACTGACTCGGACTTTGGGGGACCTCTATTAGCATCTCCTTGAGAAGGAAGCTAGATCACCGCTGAGCATGATAAGGCAAGGGAGGGGTGGGTGTGTAGCATCAAAGTCCCATGACAATAGCCCCCAGTGGAGACCTGGGCCAATGGGTTGCAGGCGCTGTAGCGAAAAGGGGCTAAACAGGAGCAGGCTCCACAGCAACATATACATCTAGGCCCACAGGCACACGCCCACTCGGCCGGAAGGAATTTCGAGCGTCTGTTGGAAGGGTTGGAGATGCCTACCGGCAATTTGGTCGTGGCAACGAGAAGCCATTCAGTGATTCCGGTAAACGGAAAAGTGGGAGTTCCAATTAAGAAAATTTTTAAATAATAATAACAGTACTGGGTTGGCTAAGACCTGTAAGCTGATGTTATTCCTCATGTATAAGCTGAACTTTACCATCAGTATGTAAAAGGTAGGTGCAGTCTTGACTTCAGGCACCTTCAGCGTGTCGCCTCAGCACACACACGTCACACGCAGAGGGGCTTCTGCATAGTGGGTCCAATCCACCACATCTCGTCTTAGTAAATTCGTCTGAGGCTGCTCTTCTGCCTTCTCGAAGTGTAACTTTTAGAAATCCCTTCAGAGGGAATCTTCTGGTAAAACAAAAGAAAATCAATGAATATTTATTAAAATTGTCTGTGGCTCAATTTTGTTTTTTAAAGTCAAGGTCTCTCTCGTTATCCCAGGATGGTCTCAAATCATGGCTCTCCTTCTGCCTCAGCCTCCTCAGTGCTGGAATTAGCATATGACACCACACCAATCTTCTAAAAAACAGGTTGGCTGGAAAAGCAACTCTAGATGACTAGATACCCTCCTGCATCAGTTTGAATGTATTACTCCGTTCCGTTCCTTTCTGGCTTCTATTTTTGTTCTCTTGGTTATTTTGTTTCTTAGTTTTGTTTTGATTTTTAGTTTGGTTTGATTTGGGCTGGGTTTTTGGGGGGTTTGTTTGTTTGTTTGTTTGTTTGTTTGTTTTTGAGACATGGTCTCTCACCCTGCAGCCCAGGCAATCCTCCTGCCTCAGCTTCCAGAGTGCTAGGATTGCAGGCATGAGCAGCCACATCTGGCTATTTTTGTTCTTGACCCTGCTACTGACAACACAATCCTGTTCTTTGCTGGGCTGTAGGTTTTTAAGATTTTTGTTTTGTCTTAGATGCTTTGGGACTTCACTACGATGTCTATTGAAGATTTCCTTTTATAAAACACTACCAGAAAATTCCATGTTTCATATTTTTGTTCATGTTCTCTGTTGTTTCTTCACTGTTTGGCTTCTTTTTACTTCTCCACTAGTCTTAGTTGCTGTTCTACTGCTGTGAAGAGACACAGCTCTTTTAAAAGAATGCATTTGACTGGGGGCTGGCTTACAGTTTCAGAGGGTTAGACCATTATTATCATGGCAGGGAACAGACAGGCATGGCATGGACTAGTAGGGAGAGCTTTACATCTTGATCTGCAAGTTGCAAGCAGAAAGAGAGAGACAGAGACAGAGAGACACAGAGGCACAGAGAGAGGGAGGTAGAGAGAGAAAGAGGCAGAGAAAGAGGAGAGAGAGAGAGAGACTGGGCCTCACATAGTCTTTTGATATCATAAAGCCCATCCCCAGTGACACATGACAAGGCCACACCTCCTAGTTATTCCCTAAATAGTCCACCTATTAGGGAGTAGACACCCAAATATATGGGCTGATGGCAGGGGGATGGGACATTCTCATTCAAACCACTACAGAGCTCTTTATCTCCTAACTCAAATTTTAACTTTCCTTTTTAAGACCAAAAGTTCTCACAAATATTCTTTGGCTGAATCTTTAAATCTCGATGAGCCATATTATTCTATGTACCGTGTTTTTTACTTTCAATAATTCTAGACATACACACACACACACACCTCTTGGAAGCAGTATCTTTCTATGTAGCTATAGCTGTTCTGAACTTGCTATGTAGCCCAGGCTGGCCTTGAACTGACAGAGATCCAGTTGTCTCTGCCCCCTAGGTTTTGGGATCAAAAGCATGCATCACCAAGCCCTGCATGCTTTCTGGCTTAAAGCTACACGGTATTTAGAAATGTGCTTTCTGCTATATAAATAAGAAAGTTTTGCCTTTCTATCGTTGGCATTTATAATTCATTACACTATAGTTAAAATAAAATGAAATTTATTGAGATGGATTTTAGAACTCTATAATCAAATCCTGAAGTGAATTTCCTGGCACCGATGCCAGACCTGGAACGTAGCCCTCTGAAGCACCAAGCAATTTGACAGTTGAGCATCTCTCCAGCCCTGGATACAGAATTTTCTAATGCGTTGAATTGATACATTGCTAGTGTGTGGAACTGTTGAAATCTTCCACGTCCTGTTGATTTTTAATACTTTGCCATTGATTAAGAAAAGTGTATTCAAAATATTTCCCTTAAGAAGATGGATTTTTCTATTTTTCTTAACGTTCCTGTCAGCTCCCTTAGAAGCCCATCAAGTCTCTGTTGTTGTATAAATACATTATTACTCCCCTGTAACCTTAATCTTTTGTCGTTATGAAGTAACCCTCTGCATATCTAGCAATGCCTTCTTCCGGAGATGTTAATAATATCCTACAGTCCCCAGCTTAGTCCTGCTTGGAATCCAGGTGTCTTGTGGAACCACGCCCACACTCCCTTTTTGGCAGCGTGGAGCAGAAGAAATTTGAAAAGCTAGTAATTACCTGAAGTCTCTTCGGGTCATTTCACTACGCTTGAGTGCATTGTGGTTTCACCCGGACAAGAAAATGTGTCCTGAGGGAGTCTCTTTGGCTTCAGTCACTGTCCAGCAGACGACTCAGCGAACTTTGTACATCCTGCGCCCTTGGGCGCTTCACCTGCTCTCGGGTTCTCAGGTCCCTTCAGACTGTAGTTCTGCGACCTCTAGTGGCCACTTCCTGCTCTGCACTGTGACCGGAGGATTGGCTTGCCCGGCCTAGTGGCAATTGTCCTGGAGTTTCCTGCACCCTGGCTTAGACCTTGCGGAGCCTGCGGGGCTGGCGTCCCAAATGTCTGGAGGAGATCCTAACTCGTGAAAAAAAGAGAAACGATCTTTCACCGCGTGCCTTTCAAAAAGCCCTTGCCCATCACACTTAGCGGTACCCAGGCAACCTACACAGTCCAGGTTCTCCCAGCCTGGGAAATACTTTTGAAGGCTTACGATTTCTGAGTGGGGCGGGGCAGTGGTGGCCGCACGCCTTTAATCCCAGCACTTAGGAGGCAGAGGCAGGCGGATTTCTGAGTTCGAGGCCAGCCTGGTCTACAGAGTGACTTCCAGGACAACCAGGGCTATACAGAGAAACCCTGTCTCGAAAACAAAACAAAAAAACAAAACAAAAAAAAAACCAAACGATTTCTGAGTGGATATAACCATTAGCTCCTTGTATAGGATGAGAGAGACTGGCAAACACTCCCCTGTGCGCAGGAATGAAATGCCGGAGGCCCTGTTAAAGAGTGCTTAGCTTGCATTCAGAAAGCCTCAGATTCAAGCCCCAGCACTACAGAAACCCCACCCAAGGCGGCCTGTAAGCCAGGGTGGGGATTGAAGCAGAAGGATCTGCAATTCAAGGTCATCATTCTGTGGAGATAGTTTTCTCAGTAGAGTCCGCGGTATAGAAGCATGCAGACTCACATTTGATAGCAAGAACCCACATTAAAAGCCAGTTTGGTCATATACGTTTATAATCTCAGTACTAGGGAAGCAGAAGCAGATGGATCCCTGGGGGTCTCTGGTCATAGTCTAATGGGCAAGACCCAAATCCAGCTGAGATACTTTGTCTCGCAAAAAGAAAGTGGGGGAGGGGAGTTGGAAAAGCATTTGCCTGGCATGATGGAGCCCTGGGTTAGTTCCGCAGCACACAGCACCTAAAACCAGGAGTGATGATACAGGTTTGTAATCACAGTACTTAGAAAAGAGATCAGAGAGAGGATCAAAGTTCAAGGTCTGAGGGCTGGAGAGAAGGCCAAGAGCGCTGGCTGCTCTTCCAGAGGACCAGGGTTCATTTGCAGCATCTACATGGCAGATCACAACCCTTTGTAACTCCAGTCCCAGAAGATCTAGCTCCCTCTTCTGACCCTGAAGCCACTACACAGATGCCCAAGATTCATGGACATACATGAAGGCAAAACATACATAAACATAAAAATAAAAATAAAATAAACCACATAGTCAGTTTGAAGCTAGCCTGAACTTCATTTTGTGAGACCCTGTCAAAAAACAAACAAGCAAACAAATAAACAAAAGCCTTGTGGGCTTCTGAGGAACATCTGAGATTGACCTTTGACCTCTGACCTACACATACACACAAATAACAAAGTTCATGGTCGTCATCAGCTCACAGCACAGTCAAGACCAACTTGGCTGCATGAAAGTCCGCATACATAAGACACATAAATAAAGCCCCTAGAATCACCCCCACAGAAGCAAAAGGGATAAAGAACGCTGGAACCAGGAGTGCCAGAGACGGCCAAGACCATCACCAGGTTGGACCATTTTCTCCCATTGTCTTAAATATCCATGGTAAACATCAATGAAAACAGTCGATGGATTTGTTCAGAGAAAGGCTCTCACCAAAGTCTACCTTGCATCAGCTTTGACTGTGCTCCCTCAATCCCCACACCCTGAAATTTCTGCCTGAGCACTCATCACCTTCCACTTCTTGCAGGAATTCTGAAACAAACAAGACCTACTGTGTGCAGCTACTTGTCACACTTCAAACAGCACCACTGCTGGACAGATTTGTTTCCCGTTATCCTGCCAAGTCTATTAAAGTACAATAAATGGCTACGATGAGCCATTTTCTGTGATCCCAATTAACTTCTGCGTGGCAAAGCGTTTTCTAGCTCAATATATCTTGTGCCCCATTCCATAATCACTGCCAAGAGCTACTGGCTTCCCTTACCCAGAGACTGCAGCAATAGATCCCATGTAATTAGAGTCCTCCGGTCTTTGTACCAATTAACAGAGAACAAGCATGCCAATGCTAACTAAACCAGCCAAATGGGAGAGCATTAGGTTTAGGTGAGAGACCCTACCTCAACACTAAGATGGAGAAAGGACAAGGAGAGGACAAGGACACCAAGCAACTTCAACTCTGGCTTCCACACACACATGCACACAAGTGCAGTCATATTCACACACACGTGCATATGCGAAAATAAGAAAATAAAAATAAATTGATAAAAAGAGAAAGGGTACTCGAAACCCATTAGAATGACTAGAATTGAAAATTAATGGTAATAATAAATAAATATTGAAAGGGTATGGGAGCACAGTGGGTGAGTAGCCACTGTGGAAGTATTAAAATTGAAATTATTGAGGCTGGAGAGATGGCTGAGACGTTAAAAGCACTGGAATCGCTTCCAGAGGACCCAGGTTTGATTCCCAGCACCCACGTGGTGTGGCTCATAACCTTCTATAGCTCCAGATCTGAGGCGATCTGCTGCCCTCTCCTGGCCTTCGTGGGCACTACACAAGCATGGTGCACAGGCATGGATTCAGGCAAAATATCTATACACATAAAATCAAAATAAACAAATCTTTTTTAAAAGTGAAATTATCATGTTACCTAGCAATTCCATTTCTGAGTATATACCCTTCAAAACTGAAAGCAGGCATTTGTCCATCCTTGTTCACAACATTCTCATGCCTATTTGCTTGACTATAGTAATCAATTCATCAGGTACAACTGACCCCCTGTGTCAATGACTTCTGAATCCTCAGGCTCTCCATCTGCAATTTAACCGACCACAGACTGAAAATACTGTTTTAGGGCAGGTGAAACTGCTCAGCAGGTAAGGGGCTGACTGCCAAGTCCGACCACATGAGCTCAGTCCTGACGGTCTACATGGTGGAAGGAGAAAAACATCTCCTATGAGTTGTCCTCTGACCTCTATAATGAAGCATGTGAATCCTCACATGGCCCTCTCCCACACACACACACACACACACACACACACACATCATTCTCTCTCTTTCTTGTACACACAGAAGTAAATGAATAGTTTAAACATTTTTTTTTTAAATTAAACATAAGACAGGTGTGGTATTGAACATCTGTAATCTCACTGGGGAAGCTGAGGCTGGAGGATCCAGATTTGAACAGCCTACACTACTACATAATGAGACCCTGCCTCAAACAAAGCAACACAGCCAAAAAAAAAAAGTGAATTTTTAAAACACTGGCATGTTACAACTACTTGCATAACGATTACAACACATTGGATACTAGAAGCAACCTGATTTAAAGCCCGCGGGATAATGTATGCGGCTATATGTAACAACACTGCTTTCTAAGAAAGACTTGAATGTCACAGATAATCCTTTCCTGGGGAAGGACACAGATTATATAAATTTACATAGAGATAGAGATGATAAATATAGACATAGCTATATCAAGACAAGTATGCCAAGACATCATATCATACACCTTAAACATAAATAATATCTATAAATGTATAAATGTCACTTAGTTCAAACCTCTTAAACATTTCAATTCTGTTAGAGCCAGCTAGATGGGACCTGTTTATCCTGATGATGTGAGCGGGTTCTTTTCACGGCAAAGCAAGGGGTGACATCCTGAGAGCCCTTTGCCAAGTGTGCAAATGTGGCATTAAAATGCAGAAACATCTTTTTTTTTTTTTTTTTTTTTGAGTCTCCTAAACTTCCTTGTGTCTCACTCTCTAGAACGTGTGGGGGGTGGGGGCCTGCATAGATGCTACTGCTGTGGTCTAAGTGGGCCTGCATAGATGCTACTGCTGTGGTCTAAGTTCTAAACCAGCTTCTCTTCTTCATTATACAGAGACTGCTTTATTAGTTTCCGTAATCAAATCCATGCAGCTAAGACCTTGTGTAGTTAAGACAGTCTGTTATCCTTGTACAGATGGGGCAGGAGGTTAAAGCTTAACATTTCTAGACCAATATGGCTGTGAATTTCTGTGATGCCAACTCAATATGATAAACTGGAACACTCGTTTCCAAAAACAACAGCACATACAACCCTTCAAAAATTATATATATATGTGTGTGTGTGTGTGTGTGTGTGTGTGTGTGTACATACATATATATGAAGAGAGAGAGCACCCACAATAATTTAGTATGCTACGCATCCGTAGTAGCCACAGTTTTTCCAGGTTTTACAGTCATTTGAATAAAATTGTAGAGAAATCCAGCAAACTGTGTTAAAAAACTAATAATAATAAAACAAAATCTTAGAAACCAGCACAGTTCTGATTTGGTTTCTGTACCAAACACCATTTTTTAAATTAACTTCTTCATCACCATCTGGAGAGAAAAGACTCTTAGCAGCATCGTTAAAAGCAGCTCTGAAAAGCATGGTCAGTACTGGGCATCCGAAAGCGGGTGCAGGCGACTTCCCACTCACAGAGGTGTGGTATAGTGCCGCTTTGCGTCTGGAATACTAGAGGACACAGTGCTTGAGACTTGATTCTACTCTCCTAGAAGAGGGCCTGGCACAGCTCTGTAAAGAAATGCACCTTCTCACCTAGGCTCTCCTTTCCTTTCCACAGGAAGTTTCTAAAGATTCAATCTCTTCAGCTTTAAAAAGCAATTTTAAAAAAAAAGGATCTCCTCCCCCTCAGAAAACCTTGACTACCTCTGGTCTGATGGTTTGTGTATCCTCAGTTCAGGGAATGGCACTATTAGAAAGTGTGGTCCTGTTGGAGTGGGTGTGGCCTCATTGAAGTGGGTGTGGTCTTGGAGTGGGTGTGTCACTGTGGGTGTGGGCTTTAAGACCCTACTCCTAGCTGATTGGAAGCAGTATTCTGCTAGCAGCCTTCAGATGAAGATACGGAACTCTTAGCTCCTCCTGCACCATGTCTGCCTGGATGCTGCCATGATCCCACCTTGATGATAATGGACTGAACCTTTAAACCTGTAAGCCGGCCCCAATTAAATGTTCTCCTTATAAGAGTTTCCTTGATGCCGGGCGGTGGTGGCGCACGCCTTTAATCCCAGCACTTGGGAGGCAGAGACAGGCAGATTTCTGAGTTCGAGGCCAGCCTGGTCTACAGAGTGAGTTCCAGGACAGCCAGGGCTACACAGAGAAACCCTGTCTCGAAAAACCAAAAAAAAAAAAAAAAAAAAAAAGAGTTTCCTTGGTCATGGTGTCTGTTCACAGCAGTAAAACCCTAACGAGGACAACTGGATTTATACAAATAAACTGAGGAGAGGCAAACAAGAGTCAAACTTCCTAGTACTTTACAAAATCTAAGACAGGTCCTTTAACCAGCCCCACAGGGCAGCGGTCACAAAAGGAGACAGGGATACGTGGGGGAAGCACTTTAGAAATCAACCCAGTCTGTCTGTAGACGAGTCCCAGACTCCTGTAGCCAGTCTCCAAGTCCCATGACGCGGCGTGGCTGGAGGAATCCAAAATGATAACAGCAA
This sequence comes from Mastomys natalensis, assembly GCA_021653895.1. Taxonomy (NCBI): domain Eukaryota; kingdom Metazoa; phylum Chordata; class Mammalia; order Rodentia; family Muridae; genus Mastomys; species Mastomys natalensis. The sequence goes on along the minus strand of JAJTUV010002296.1, from coordinate 49,169 downwards.
CCTGAACCGACCCCTGATCTTCCCATTCTTCCATGTAACAGACAATCTTGAATTTGAGAGAATGCTCAGCGGGTAAGGATGCTTGCTACGAGTCCTGAGGACCTGAACTCAATCACCAGACGCATATGGCAAAAGGAGAGAACCTCCTCTTGCAGGTTGTCCTCTGACCTGCTTCATAACACACACACACACACTGTAAATCTTTAAGCTATTTCTAAGCAACTGAAGGAGCCCCTTCAATGAGAGTGCTAACGGTAACTCAAGGAGCCTTTGTTGAGTGATCTGTGCTTTGCCTTCGCAATGTCATTTTTTTTTCCTTAGCTATGCAGTAGGTAATGTGAGCAACCCCATTCTGTAGGTGGGAAAACTGAGGCACAGAAGGACTGAGTAGTTTACCTGCTCCTGGGCTCATGCTACAGTCATGCCTTATACCAAGCCAGCCTCACACAAGAACTTAGAATTACAGTCTTGAAGTTCAAGTGAACAGCCCCCCTTCACCCCCGCAATGTATGGATGTGTCTTTCTACATTCATAAAGTCACCATCTTTGAGAGAATAGAAAGTCTCTCCCAGCTTCACAGAGGGTTACGGCACTGATGTTGCTTCTTGGGGACAGGCCAGAGCTGCATTGCCATGACAGATGGCACCGGTGCCACTGCCAGCTCAGGAATGTCGATTCTGGCCACAGTCACACTCTCTGTCAAGGAGAACTAAAGCTGCTTCTTCTGTCTCCTCAGACGCCACGCACTCCTGAAGTTCCTTGAAAGAGCTGCCTCGCTTAGTGTCTGTATTAGGTTTCTCATTACTGTGATTAAACGCCTGACAAGAGAAATATGTTGCTCCTCCAAAGAACTGGAATTCCGTTCCCAGCACTCACACGGTGGCTCACAACCATCTGTTCAAGGGGATCAGAAGGTCTCTTCTGACTTCCACAGGCGCTGTGCCCACACATGGAGCACCTGTAAGCAAAACATTCATGTACATAAATTGAAAGCAAATGTATCTTTTTCTTTTCTTTTTTTAAAAAGAAATTTGGGGGCAGTTTAAGAAGGTGCAGTTCCTTGTTGAGAAAAGGCCTGGTAAGAACTGACACCTCACAGGACCAGGAAGTGGGGGAGGGGGAATCTGGTGGAAACAGCTAGGCTACATCATCGAGGTCTACTCCTCAGTGACCCGATTTCTCAAGCTTAGGCCCAACTCTAGAGGTTCTACACACAGCCAAAAATCAGAACCACCTAACTAACTGAAGAGTTAGTGTTCGAAACCATATGCCTATAAAGGACAATTCAGATACAAACCATCGCAGTGTGTACTAGATGTTGGATCCAACAGCAGCCATTCACAGAGATCTGTTTTAATGAGTAGTCACCATAGCTGCCATTTTATCAGGACCAAGTGTGATGATTTGAATATGTAGCATCCTTACAGACTCCTGTGTTGAACACTTGGTCCCCATTGGCAGTGCTATCTTGAGAGGTTCTGGAAAGAGGGGCATACCTTTGAATGTTATGTTTGTCCTGTCCCTTCCTGTCTGTCATGGGGTGAAGAAGAATTGCGGGCTCCTGCCACTATGGTGCTCTGCCCAGGAACCAAACAACCAAGGACAGGTCCCTCTGAAGTAAATCCTTCCCTCTCTGAGTTGGTTCTGTCAAATGTTTGGACACAGCAATGGAGCCGATTATCACACAAAGCCAAGTCCTATGTGTTTTTCATGTTTACTGAGATCAAGTGATTGGTAACGGGACTACTTCACATCGGCCTGGAACGTATTCTCAACCCACAGTATGTCAAAATTTCCACAGTCCTTTAAGTAAAAGGACTCTATTAAATAGAAAATACACAGATATCTCTGCTCCATACAGATGCATGCTGATTAAAACAAGAAATGGCATGAAAAAAAATTGAATCTATTTTTTAAAAAACATTTAAAGCTACTAAATAATACAACCATGCAATAAAGAATAGAATGGAACATACTCAGAAGGTAAAGCATGCTAGATAAGAGGAGAACATCTCCAAACAAATGGTCACTTTCCAACTCAGTACAAGAAAGGGTGGCTATATTAACAAAAGGTGTTTCCATAGTTTGAGAAGTACGACATTGCAGCTGCTAAACAACAATGAGGCCTTATTCTGCTCTTAACTACACCAGTTACCCTCTGACCTCCACACACTGCGCGCACATGCACACACACGCACACACACACATACACAAATAAGTGTTTTTGTTTTTTTTTTAAATGTAAGAAGGCTAGCTAAAGCCTGGCACACCTAAGAGCACACTTGCCATGTACAAACCAACCAACCCAGAATCCACCTATGCCAGGGTTCTCTGTCCCCACTCAGGACCAATTCTCCTGGGCACTAACCACCCCTGGGCCAATGCAGATGATAGGGAAGACCTAGGCCTCTAGAAGATGCTGAATGCCTTCAAACCAGCCAATCCCAAACCTGTCAAGTTCATCATACTCCTCCTTCCTGGTTTTCTTCCACAGCCTTCACTCCCCTGTCGCGTCTCCTCTGCCGGCAAGTAAGACACGACACGCCTGGATTCTTCTCTTCACAGCTCTTTTATTCTGGACAATCTTCCTTCACTGCCCCCCAGCAGCTGAACTGCAGTTGTTATATACCCTTCCAAGGGGCGGACCTGGCGGCCTGTTCTCTCAGGATTGGTTAGGGCCAATACCTCATTTTCATAAGCCCCAGGATTGGCTAGGGCCATGTCTCATAAGCCCCATGATTGGTTAGGGCTCGAGCCTCATTTGCATAAGCCCTCTCAGGAGGGGCTTGAGCCTGACGCATGCGCAGTAGGCGGCTCCGGCCATGTTGGAAACCAGCGCCATCTCTTCGGCTGCCTACACTCCCCCAGTGCTATATAGCTGCTTCTTTTTCCAGATTCTGGGAGGATTTAACAAGCATCTTTTCTTTGCTTCTACCCCCTATTTGTTTTCCTTTTATTTGTGTGTATGTGTGTACCTACATGAAGTTATGTGCACCACATGCAAGCAGTACCCACAGAAGCCAGAAGAGGGCTCTGTATCTTTGGGAACTGGAGTTAGAGATAGTTTTGAGCTACCTGATATGGGTGCTAGAAGTAGCCCTCACAACTGCACAGATAGGCAAAGCTTTTTTTTTAAAGCACTAGTAAGACAGGAAGGAGGGGCGCACACCTACCATCTCAGAGTTTGGGAGGCAGAGACAAGAGGACCAAGAGTACGAGACCAGACTCAGCTACATATGCCCTGTCTTACAGACAGCAACAGGAAATGGAACGACAGGTTTGGGAAGCCAAACTGTCTGCATGTGTCTTAATTACTTTTCTATTGCAATAAAACACCAGGACCAAAAGCAACTTGAGGGGGAAAGTGTTTATTTCATCTTACACTTCCACATCACAGGCCATCATTGAAGGGACTTGGGACAGAAACTCAAGGCAAGAACCTAGAAGCAGGAACCAAGGCAGAAGCCATGGAGGAATATTGCTTTTTGGCTTGGGGCTTGCTCAGCCTGTATTCTTATAGCACCCAGGACCACTAGCTTTGTTCACAGTGAACTAGAACTCCACTCCTACACACACACACAAACACACAACAATCATCAATCAAGAAAATGCCCCACAGGTTTGTCTATAGGACAACCTGATCGGGGAATTTTCTCAGTTGAGATTCTGTCTTCCCAAATAACTCTAGTTTGCATCAAGTCGACATAAAACTAACCCAGCAATCCCAGCACTTGGGAGGCAGAGGCAGGTGGATTTCTGAGTTCGAAGTCAGCCTGGTCTACAGAGTGAGTTCCAGGACAGCCAGGGCTATACAGAGAAACGCTGTCTTGAAAAACAAAAACAAATAAACAAAAAAAAAAAAACTAACCCAGCATAGTCTATTACCAATGAAATCATTAATTTATCATGAAAACTTATTAATTACTCTCATTTTTCAAATGTATGAGGGCATAAAGTAAGCCTGAATAAGTTTCTGAAGCTAATAGAATGATTGGCACCTGTGATGGTTTGTATATGTTTGGCCCAGGGAGTGGCACTATTTGGAGGTGTGGCCTTGTTAGAGTGGGTGTGTCACTGTGGGTGTGGGTTTAATACCCTAGTCCTAGCTGCCTGGAAGTGAGTCTTCCACTAGCTGCTTTCAGATGAAGATGTAGAACCCTCAGCTCTGCCTGCACCATTCCTGCTTGGATGCTGCCATGTTCCTGCCTTGATGATAATGGACTGAATCTCTCAACCTGTAAGCCAGCCCCAATTAAATGTTGTCCTTGTAAGAGTTGCCTTGGTCATGGTGTCTATTTACAGCAGTAAAACCCTAACAAGGACAACACCAGATAAAGCACTAATTCAAAATGTTGCCTCTCACAAAACCCAGTCCCTTTCGGGCTCCTGGGTCCCATCCATCATCCACAGCAACCCTGGGAGCTACAGCTTAGCCAGCTGTAGGGCACAGGGTGAGTCTTATGTGCTCTAAGAAAGTCTTAGCAACCATGGAGGAGCTAGAATGAAACAATTAAATTCTCAGAACAAGTCTCTGTGTTCTCACTCGCTTTACAAGAAGGGCATTGTTTCTGGCCAAGCCAGGGTAGAATAATTATTATTTACCATGAATAATTCACAAATATAACTAATATATGGAAATTAATCAGAAGTGACTAAGCAATGACGGCTAGTCATGTTACAGCAATCATTTATTTATGAAATAATAATAAGTGCAAAATGTCAGCGGGTGCTGAAATTCATCAGTGTGTTACTCTGAGATATTTCTTCAAAGTGTGATGAGTTCTGACATGAGATAGTCAGCTATTTAATTATTCCTCTGTATTGAAAAATAAAGCTTCTCAGAATTAGAAATTATGTAAAAATCTGTTTAAGGTTTACTATCTCAAAGCAAGGTTATTAAACCAAAGGTCGTTTCTATGGAAAGTGAAATATTGAAAACTGAGCGTGAGGACACATGTTTATAATCACAGCACTCCAGAGGCAGAGGCAGGGGAATTGTGTGTGAGGGCAGCCTGGGCTACATAACAAGAATTTGACCCAAAATAACAACAACAACAAAAGAAGAAGAGGAGGAGGAAGGAGAAGGGGAAAGGGAAGAAGAAAGAGGAGGGAAGAAAAAGAAAAGAAAAAAAGAAATGAAAAAAGAAAGGAAGGAAGAATTACTAAAATACATACAAAAAACTCATTTTCTTGAAAAGGCATGTGTATTTCCAAACATATTCTATTTATCAGTTATGTGTAGTTGAACAACAATCACCAAGAAACCAGGTGGCTTAAAGCAATTTACGTTTTTCTCTAACATTGCATGTGAATTGGGATCAGGGAGCATTTGGCCTGCACATTCTGCTCAGGGTCTCTCATGTCTCAGGTGTTAGCCAGGGCTACAGACAGCTCAAGGCTCCACTAACCCTGGAACAGCTGCATCCAATATGGCGCTGGTAGCAGAATGCCCTGGGTCTCCCCATGTGGTCTATCTTCAGAACTACTCATGACAGGAGAAAGCTGTCATGGAAACACTAAGAGGCAGACTCTGAAGACTGTCTCACAGGTTACCTTTCACGTTAGCTTCTCTCAACTACCACCACTTGGCTCACTTTTTAAAAGGTACTTTTTAAATTTTTGATCTGCATTCCTTAGAGTGTTATATACATATGTATACAATAAGAAATGATCATATCTGTCCCCAAAGGAATACTTATAAAAATAACAAATATACAACATTTTTTTAAAAATTGATTTGGAGAGTTTATGTGGACTGACTTCATGGATGCTTGATTGAGACTTAATACACTCACTCGAAAAAAATTCTTCAGAAGAGGTGCTTCAACATTGCAGCTTGAGAGGATGCTGGTTCTGTGGTGTTCCCCTGAACGAAGCCTTCCACACTGTTCCGAAGCCTGCAGACAACCAGGGCCTCACACATGCTAAACAAACGTTCTAACCACTGAGCTATGTCCCCACTCAGGCTGTGCTTTTGACATGGTGTGCAAATGTGCTACAAGAGCCCCAGACGCAACTCGGATGTGCCAAACCCAAACGCACCAGCTCTCCTGGGAGCTGACCTTGCCCCGCCTCACTCTGTGTTTTGTTTTGCTTTTAAAGATGTGGTCTTGTGTATCCCCTCATACTGTGAGCCAATATAAGCCATTCTAGTCCCTTCTAGTGAGGGATTCAGCCACAGCAATCGGAAAACTAAGACAAAGCTCCAACTGATGTCACATAATACAGTGTGACAAGCATGCTTCCTCCATCTTTGAACACAGAGGTTACATAAACATTATTCAGCTGCGAGTTCTCAGTTGCTTAATGGTCACTCAGTAAGTAGGTTGGTTTGGTTTGGTTTGGTTTGGTTTGGTTTGGTTTAGAATTAGGTTTGTGGTAGGGTTTCACAATGCCCTCGCTGTCCTTGAACCCACTATATCTATCAGGCTGCCCTTGAACTCCTAGAAAGTCCCGTCCTCTGCCTCTGGAGTGCGGGGATTAAAGGCTTGAGTCACTATTCCTTGCTCACTCAGTGTTAGTGAAGAGATTGGTATATGCCTGAAACCCTAACACTTGAGACGCTGAGACAGGAGGATTGCAAGTTTGAGATCAGCCTGGCTTACATTACTAGACTTTGTCTCAGAAACAAAAAAAACCGTGAAAGACAGGCTTCCTTTCCCTTTCCCACTCTAGTTCCGCCCAGAGTTGGAGCTGTGGTCTACCTAGGTTCCCAGAATAGGAAGGCAGGCCACCGCCAGAAAAGCTGGCCTTGTGTGCACCCTGAATTATACCAAGTCTTTGACACAGAGCATAAGGGTTTGTCAATATCTATTTCCATTCCTTTCCCTCCGAGTCTTTTCTTCTGAAACAGAAAGCTAATTGCCTTGCTTTCAGCTTTCTCTACATCCAACGGTGACCATGTGACAGTTCCAGCTGCTGAGATTTGTGCAGAAGGCCCTGGGAAGGCTTCCTTCCCTAAAAGGAAAGTTAAATCCTTAGCTGGAAAAAAGTATCTGGCCGTTTTTGACCTTCTGTTTTCTCCCAGTCTGGAAGGTGTTTGAGAGACTTGGGGATACAGCCGCCATCCTGCGCCCATGAATCCTACAGCCTGAGAACAGAAAGCCAGGGAGATGAATCAGCAGAGGACCGAAGTTCTGTTCCCAGCACCCAGGTCAGGTGGCTCACACCCATCTGTAACTCTAGCTCTAAGGTGATCCAATACCTGTGGCCTTTTCATTCCCTGCCCCGCCCCCCACTGCGCCCCTCCCGCTGCCCCACCCCTACCCGTGCTAGCTCGCGTGCGCGCGTAGACATTAAAAAGATGTCTTTTTTGTTTTTTTTGTTTTTTTTTTTTTAAGTGAACACTAAACAAAACAGATGAGAAGTCGGAGTCTTCACAGGACATTGTTGAGCACTGAATCAGGCCGAGTTGTCAGTGTCTAATCGTGCTTTGAAACAGTAAATAAATCCCTACTTGTTTAAGCTATCATAGCTCACGTGGTTCTGTTCCACGCAACTAAAATTTCTCAAAGAAAATCCTGGGAGCTGGGGAGATGGCTGTCAGTAAAACGCTTGCCTTGCAAGGGTGAAGCCCATGTAAAACGCTGCCTGCAGCAGTGTATAACCCTGTCTGTAAGCACCAGCGCTTACTCACTGGGCCAGGGTCACGTGATACGGCCAAGAGGCGTGAAACCAGGCTCAGACTGGAGGAGCCACAGCAAGTCTGAGTCTGGGACAATTTTATTGAAAGCAATCAGACTTTTTATACCTTTACCAGTTACAGAATAAAATGGCAATGGCCAGGATCAACACAGCTGTAGTTGCCAGGATACAATAGTTTACAAGCGGTACAGGGTACACGAGATTAATGTCTAAGACCAATTGTCCTGTCAAGCCTCCGTGCTTTCTTGACTTCCAAGAGAACATACAGAGACACACAAAGCTGCCTGAATACTTCACTGTCTGAGGAAGTGAATCTCTCGGGAACCAAAAGACATATAGTGCCCCAAGATCCACGGGCTGTAACCTGAAAAACCTATGACGCATGCGTCTCAGGGCAGCTAGACCAGACCAACTTCATGGTTCCCCTGACCAAAGAGCCTAACCCACTCAGCAAAGTTGCAGGCCAATGAGAGACTCTGCCTCAAACAAAGAGCGACTCGCTTCACTTTCAGGCACACACATGCATCACCAACACATACATATGTGCACCCACACACAAGCACATGTATGCACAAAGACATTTCTGAAGGGAATAATACCCTGTAGGGTTATAAATCTCTCCTTTCCTGAGGCTCTTTGAATTCTTACAGTATAAATAACCAAGCGAGCCTCTATTTGCTGAGCAAGTACTGCGGGAGTGATGGATGGTCCATGGTCTCGTTGTCAGTCTCCTTAAGATATAGCTGGTATCACTCTTATAGAGTTCAAGATGGCAGAGACAGTGTGAAGAAGACACAGTGGGGTCATTATGGGTGTCCATGCTCTCAAATAACACCGGGCCGGCCATCTAATCTTACCTTTTGGAAGGTAGACATTTCCACACCCCGAGGCCTTCCAGTTACCTGAGCCTATCCACAAACAAAACGGGCAAAACTCGATGAAATGGTGTTCCCTATCGTCAATGAGTTTATCTTTTCCTCTTGTGGAAACGTGAGCCTGCATGCCCCTTTGGAAACATCAAAATGGAAAGATTTGTCTTTTAAGTTCGAAATAGCTTAAGCATGGAAACACGGAAAATGTTTAAGCAAAATGAATTCTTGAAAATTTTTGGAATTATCAGCTGATGCTGTGGGAAGGAACTTTGAAGGGAGCTCCCAACAAGCAGGGTACTTGGCATCCTGAAGAGTGGGAGAACGCTCCCCCTGGTGGACGGATTTAGGATTGCAGGGAGAGTGAGGGATGAATCCAACCTTGTTTTGTTTGTGCTATAATTATCCTCTCAAAGCTCAAAAGCATCTGGGGACAGAAATACCTTATGTAAGTGATGCTTTGCAGAAACCACATTGAGTGCCCAGCGTCAAAATGAACACAAGTCTCCAGGATGAAAGCTGCAATTTCCAGAAGCTTGTGGAATAACTCAGTTTTTCCAAAATGCTGTCAGCCTTCTGACTCTGCAGGCTCCACATAGAAGAAATTAACCAATCGCACTTGGAAAATATTTAGGGTAAAAAGTGCATGTATTGTGTATGGTTTAATTTCCTTTGTCAACTAGACTGGCTTTAGACTCATCTAGGACTGTGGTTCTCAACTTTCCTAATACTGCGACCCTTTAATACAGTTTCCTCATGTTATGGTGACCATCCAAAAAATTATTTTCATCGCTCCTTCCTAACTATAATTTTGCTGCTGATAATATTCAAGATATGTGATATATGACCCCTGTGAAAGGACCGTTCAACTCTTCCAAAGGGATCCTGACCCACAGATTGAGAACTGCTGACAAACTTTTGGGTGTGTCTATAAGGACATTTCAAAGATAGATTAATTGTGCTGGAGAGATGGCTCAAAGGTGAAGAGCTATGGCAGAAGACTCAAGTTTGGTTCGGTGGCTCACAATAATTTGTGACTCCAGTTCCAGAGGATTGGGTACCTTCTTCTGATCTCCACAGTCATCAGGCATATGGATTATACACAGACATATATGAAGGCAAAACACCCATACACACTAGATGATGATGAAAATTATATAAACAAATGTTCCTTGGGCATTATCTGCTTCAAAGTATGTCTATGATAAAAGAAAGGAAGGAAGATGCCAAGCAAAGAAAGGCAATAGACCACTAGACAAAGCAATAGATCCTTGCCTAACAAAGTATTGATTCCTGGAAAGCCAAGCATTTATTTTCTCTCTTATCTTTATATCTGATTTGTTGGACTTGTAGATACAAAAAAAAAAAATTAGAGCATTATTTACAGGTGTGACACATGACATCTTGGCAACATTTCAGTGTTTATCGAGACACGGCATAGATAAATCATGATCCCAATTCTTTATCTAATTGACTAGCGAGACCAGACCACAGACACTCCACACTGAAGCTACACACTGTGTTTCAGTATAAAAACATTTACTAAGGTTGCATGATTTTTGTTTTTTTATTTTTTTTTGAGGGGGGGGGTTGAGACAGGATTTCTCTGTGTAGCTCTGGCTGGCCTGGAACTCACTCTGAAGATGAAGCTAGCCTGGGACTCAGAGATCTGCCTGCCTCTGCCTCCTGAGGGCTAGGATTAAAGGCGTCCACTACCACCACCCAGAGGTTGCATGAAATTTTTAAAATGTTAAATAGAAATATCAACTTGGAATAATTTTGATAACTGCAGTTATTTGATCCTCCAATAAAATTTTTTATAGTTTTAATAGAAATTTATATAAATCATTAAAACTATAAATTTAAGCAGTTTTTACATTTACTTAATGTTTTTAATGTAGGTCATTCAAATTTTGTTCAATTTTTATTCCATAATCTTTAAGGAATTTAAATAGTTTTTCCTAGTTTAAGATGACAAATTATGTGAAAAAAATTTTCATACTATAACATGGTGATTTTGCTGAAATAAGAGAAAAAATGAATTTATGGAATATATATAAACATATAAAATATCTTATTAACATACTTTTAAAATATATATCTTAGAAAACATTATTGCCCCCATCATCACCCCCTACCCCCACCCACATCCCGTCCCTGTGAACAGAGCATCAAACATGTTCTGTTTCTTATTATCATATTTATTGTTTTTAATATTGTGATACAGGTTAGCCATGGAACAAGAGGGGCTCCTGTGTATACTTTGTCAGCATGCAACACGATTTGTCCAGGAAGAGGAGAGAATACCTTGCCTTTGGTTATTTTTAACCCAGCTACATTTATATTCACATACGTTTCTTAAAGATAGCATATAATTAAGTCAGGGTTCATTTTTCTTTAATTTTTTTGTGGTCCATTTAAAAATTTGTGTTTGCCTATTTTTAATTGAATTAATCTATTTATTTATTTACTTACTTTTTGAGGGTTTGAATTTTTTTTTTTAAGTTCATGCCCACCATCTCTTTTACTTGGTGTGTTGAAAATGGAGGTTGACAAATTATAGCTCACTGGTAAAATCCAACACACTGGCCTGTTTCTAAAATAGAAAATATCTAACATGGATTGTATGTGGCCCAGAAAGCCAAAATATTTGGCGTATGGATTTTTTTTTAAGTTTGTCAACTTCTCATTTAGAACATTTATATTTAATGTAATTATTGGCATGTTTGAATGTAGGCCTACCATTTTATTTTTTTGTTTTGTTTCATTTTTTTCCTCTGGTTTTTTTGTTTGTCCTTTTCGGTCTCCCTTTTTGGTTATTTGAACATTTGTAGGGACTACAATAGACATATTTAACTCCTCAAAATCTATTTAGAGTTGATATCCCCCCTTCAGGTAAAGTGTGGAAACCTCGGTATCACATGGGGCTCTCCATCTTTGCCCCTTTATGTAGTTACCCTGAAGACTCCAGCAGACAGTATTACACACTCCAAAAAGGGTCAAAAATCCTCACGCCTGCCAAGGATGTAAAGGACTGACAATTGCATCCGTTGCTGGCGAGACTGTAAAAGGATGTGGTCCCTTTGAAAAGACAGTGCCTCAGTATCTATAAAGTTCAATTACAATTCATCTGATTTAGCAATTTGAGTCTTAGGTATTTTCCATAAGACAGTTTAAGACAACATGTCCACACAATGATTTACTCAGGGTCGTCCCAACCTAGAAATAGACCAAATGTCAGCCAGTAGGAGAATGGATAACCACATGGTCCCTGTTAGTTATCCAGTGAGGTAGTATTTAATAATAAGAGTAGCCCTTGATGCCACAGAGATGACTCTCACGGAAGGCATCAGACCCTCCTCGATGTTTTTTGTAGGATTCCACTTGTATGAAGTCCAAGACCCAATGAAACTTCCAAGACCCAATGAAACTAGTCTGTGGTGGTTGAAATCGGAGCCCAGGTGCCTCTTGTGAGATTGGTGACTTCGGACCCTGAAAAAGAGCACAAAGGAATATTCCAGAGAAAAGAAAATGCCCCAGCTCTTCTTTGGGTGGTATATACTATTGTTACATACAATTATTAAACATATAAAATGTGTGGACTTTAACATTTGCAAATTATATGTCAATTTTAGTCACAAATTATGACACATTATCTTTCCGTGCACGAGCATGCATGCACACACACACATACACTATCTGTTGTATTCTACACTAGCCTTGAACTTGTTATGCCCCTGCATTCTTGGCATGCCACCGCCTCTGGAAAGCTGGGACTCCAGGGCTGTGCCACCACATCTAGTCTTTCCTTTGTGCATGTATTAAATCAACCTATATGAAATTACCAAATGTTCAATGTTTTTGACCTATAAAAATAAAAAACTTTTATGGTCTAAACGAACAGGTTTTTAATGTTTTTGGACTATTTCCTTAGATTATATTTTCAGAGCTGGGTGTTGAGCAAAATTCATCAACACGAAAGGCTACAGGTGAATATTTTGTGTTACCTGCCATTCTACAAATTGATATTTTAACCTTTTAAGTGTCTGCCTTGTATCTTATTTTTAAATCATAATATATTTAAATATTTAAATGATTTGCATGTTGTAGTTCCCAGTCTGTTTACACACTGCTCTCTCTGCCCAGAGCTCTGCTCTTTTTGTTTTAATGGCTCCCGGCACTTTCCACATTAGTCCGCGTACAGGGACAGCCCTTAGCTAAAAAAAAATTTTAAAAACGCTAATTACTGATCACTTCAGGAACACAACTGTTAGAGGCCTGAAACTCGACCAAGGGCTAACTAAGGTGCTTATTTAACATCTCAAAGTGGGCATGGCTGCCAGGTTCTCTTAGCATCCCTCAGTGCTTACCTCTTACAGGGTCTTTCTGGTTGGTTATATTCTGCCCCCTACCCTAAACGTCTCCAGCCCAGGGGCTGGGCAGTTTGGTTACCTGCCCCCTTTTCTCTACCCTTTACACTCCTGGTTCTCCTCTCTCCTCCCACTTCTCCCATGTGGCCAAACTCAGGTCAGGTTCAGTCCTCTGGACTCTCCCAGATGTCTCTGCCTCTGGCTATGCTTTCCTTTTTCTGGCTAGCTCTCCTCAAACTTAACGAGGGCAACCGTGTTCTCTCTCTCTCTCTCTCTCTCTCTCTCTCTCTCCTCTCTTCTCTCTCTTCTGTCTCTTCCTTTCTCCCTCTCTTCCTTCCTCCCTCCCTCCCTCTCCCCTCATTCCCAGCATCCATCCAACAAACTTTCTCAAGATAACACAAAGGACCAGTAACTGTAAAGTGCAACAGTCTTTCAAAAAGTTCAGAACTAAAACAATGCCTGTTTCAGATATCTTATTATCCTATAGTCTAGTTTGACATTCATACCCCCACGTTTTACGTTTCCACACTAGGACCTAATGTGTATTCTAATCCAAAACAAAAACTGTAGCCCCAGGGTGGTGGTCCATGCCTTTCATCCCATCACTCCGGGCAAAGCCAGCTTGGTCTACATGAGTTCTAGGCCAGTGAGGGCTACATAGTGAAACTTTGTCTCAAAAAAGAGAAAAATAAAAACAAAACAAAACTGGAAATTTAGCTGTAAGGGTATGGACTCTGAAAGCATAGCTCCCTATGCCCTGTGAACAATTCCTTAAAACACAACCCTAGGGAACTGGAGATCCCGGGTAGTTAATAAAAATCTAAGCCAGTCAAGCGGTCAAGAACTTCTCACAGGTCTTCGAAGGACAAAGGAGTCATTAGCATTCTTAAGGACAACTGCGTAATGAAACTATAAATCGTAGGAGCAGAAAGAGCAACGTAATTCTGCAGAGGAAAATGGCTAAGGCGCACCCTAGTTCCTTCCTGGGAGAGAAGGTTACGGCAGGTCACAGCAAGGGGACCGGGGCGTGGTGATGCAAAGGCGGGCCCCGGGAGAGGGCAAGCCTAGAGGAGCCTGGCTGGGGCCGCCATACGAGGGGCGTGGTCAGGGAGGGCCCGGACGAGGCCGGCGGCAACGGGAGGAGGCGTGGCCACGGCGGACCACGCCGCCGGCCGCAGGAAAGGGCAGGTCGGAGCGGCGGCCCACGCTCGCTCCCGAGGCGACTCGGAGTCGGGCCCGCGCGGGAGCGACATGCGTGCGCGCACGGGCCTGTGACCCGCTCGGGGATGGACAGCGGCTCCGTGGCGGCCGAGCGGCCGAAGCGCACACCGGCTCGCCAGCGGCTCCTGTCCTCCGGCTGCGGGGTTCCGGCGCGCCCGGCGTCTCCACGCTGCCCGGCGGGCGAAGCTGGCTGAGGCCTCGCGGACGGGCCGCCCGCGCGTCCCCGCTGCTGCTCCTCCTACTCGTGCCCTCCCCGCGCCTGGCCGCCACCGCCCCGCGTAGGACGCTGGCTGAGCGCTCGCGCCCGGGGCTCGTCATCCCCGCGGCCGCGCTTGGCGCCGGCAGGAACGCGCTGGGCCGTCTGCGGCTGGGCGCCCGGCGTGTGGCTGCGCTCGCGAGCAGCCGGAGAGGTGAGGCGGGAGGGAGGGACAGCGGGTCACACAGGTGACCGGGTTGTGATTGCGCCACCGGAGTAAGGGTTAGGAGCACAGACCCCAGTGGTTTGGCACCGGATGACACGCATACTCGGGGCTGCCCTTGCACACAAGTTGGAGCCAGGGAAAAGTGGAAAGAGTGCTGGAAGCCGGTGCCCGGACATTCGGGTCCGAGGGGCGCAGATCCGGGAATGGAGGGATGTCATTTCACTTTGATTCGAAACTATTAATACATTCATGGCCGTTGTCACCCCTTCTCTGCCTGGCACTTTACTAGCTGTTTGGGGGTAATTTGTTCAACAAAATCTTTTCTTTCCGAGTTTACTTAAACGCAAGATATGCAGCATGGGTTTTGTATATGCATAAGCATTTATCCATATTAATTTTACATGTACTAATTTGACAAATACTATAAAGAAAAAATAGAGGCTTTATGTTTAAGACTTGAAGAACTCTGTGCATTTAAATTGAGTGACCAGAGTAGTAATCTTTGATGTGTCATTTAGATAATTGAAGGCGGTGAGGGACACTACTGAACTGCATAAGACTAACTAAACTACCTGGAATGGCTCACAGTAAATAGCAGATAAAATCTTATCGTACAGGCTAGTCAGCAAACGTGGCCATAATTACTTCTTGGGTAACCAGTTTCTGCCCATTAGTGACCATATGCACCCACGCTTTGGTTTTCTATGAAAATTACTTGCATTAAATTTAAGAATACTTATGGCTAGGGGAGAAACTCCTAATAGTTCTGAGAAATGAAGGACGCTTTATACAAGATAGCAGTGAGCTTTATGCCCGTGTTTTCTAGGACTGGGAGTTGGAGATCCGTCTGGCTTCTTATTTAAATACCTTGCCTTCCTGTGTACTATTTTGGTTTGTTCTGCTTTGAGACCAGGTGAGAACTGTGTAGCCCTGAGCTGGCCTCGAACTCACAGAGATCCCTTGTGCCACCTAAGTGCGGGGATTAAAGGCTAGGCTACCACACTCATGCTACTTATTTTTTTTATGTTTATTTTTTCTTTTTTGAGGTTTTCGAACAGGGTTTCTGTGTGTAGCCTGGGCTGTCCTGGAACTCACTCTGTAGACCAGGCTGGCCTCGAACTCAGATCTAGCTGTACTTTTGACAAGCTGTTGTCTGCCAATGTGTTTGCTCATAATTTATGGTTTTGGAGAGAGGAGTTCTTTCTCATTGTGTTAGCAAGATAGTGCCATTGTAGCTATCCTTTGTACATGAGGATAGCTGCATTTTTAAAAGAAGAGAAACAGTAGGAAGCTTTCGTGCCACTTTTTAAAGCCATCAGCAATTTGCTCCTTTATTCTTGGCCCAGGGTTGTTTGTTCAGTTTTGTGCCTGAGGTCCTCAGTGGACAGATCTACTTCAAGATGGTGTGCCTTAAAATTTTGCAGTTTGTTTCTCTTCTATTCAAGGGTATCTTTTTGAACTTTTTTGCAATTGTGGACTTTAACATCCTTTGGCTATGACGAAGGCCTCCAGAAAGGAGAATTGCACCTTACATACTCCTCACGTTAATGTCTTCCTGCTGTGATTCCTGGGAATTCAGAACTACCGGTCCTCGTTGTTGTCTTGACAGAACAAGATGGCATTCCTTTCCCTCTGCCGGTGGAACGCCCACTGGGAGGTAGCCAGCCCTTTCCCTTACTTTTTAGAAGCCAGCTTTCTTGAGAATAAGCTTGCTATTTCTGGTTCCACTTGTTTCTGAAAAAGTAAGGAAAAAAATGTCAGCGTACAAACCATTGCTAGCAGTGGTGGTTGTGGGTCTGGGGACCTAACTCTGTGAGTAAAATACTCAAGCAGGAGGGCCAGAGTTGAGGTCCCAGAACCCGCATAAATACTAGGCTTGCATAGTGACCTGACTGTCATTCCAACACCCAGAAGGTACAGTTGTGGACGATTTCTAGCCATATCCATGAGCTCTGGGTTCAATCGAGAAACGTTACCTGGGTGATAAGGTACAGATTGATCAAGAAAGATCTCAGACATCAATCTGAGGCATCTACAGGCAAGCACACATATGGTACATATGTACCTGAACACATGTGTGTTCACACATGTGAACGACCGTGTGGGTGCTGAGAATTGAACCAGAATTCTCTGAAAGAGCAGCTGGTGCTGTTAATTGCTGGAGTTTCTCTCCATCCCCTGTTACGATTGTGTCTTAGTTAAGATTTTACTGCTGTGATCAGACACCATGACTAAGGCAACTCTTATAAGGACAACATTTAATTGGGGTGGCCTTACAGGTTTCAGAGGTTCAGTCCTTTATCATTAAGGTGGGAACATGGCAGCATCCAAGCAGGAATGGTGCAGGAGGAGCTGAGAGTTCTACATCTTCATCTGAGAGCTGCTAGCAGAATACTGGTTTAAAAACCCACACCCATAGTGACACACCTACTCCAACAAGGCCACACCTCCTAATAGTGCCACTCCCTTGACCAAGCATATTTAAACCATGACACATTGCTTTTATTCTGTTGTGTAGATACTGTAGAGTGGGGATGATGTTAAGGTTGGAAGTCCCAGGAGTTTCTGTCTCATTAGAAACAAGGAAATGGGGGCTACAATGACCCTGCCATTCATCCTAGACCAGCATTTCTCAACCTGTAGCTCACAACCCTTCTGGTGGACAAATGACCTGTGTGACAGGGGTCACATATCAGATATCCTGCACAGCAGCTGTTTACATTATGATTCCTAACAGTAGCAAAATTATAGTTATCAAGTAGCAACGAAATCACTTATGGTTGAGGTCAGCACAGCGCGAGGAACTGTATTAAAGGGTCACAGCGTTAGGAAGGTTGAGAACCATAGTTCTAGACTCAGGTTTTCAAGCACCCCCCAGTGGAATAGTCTGTCAGAGGGCTAAGATGATTGAGGTTACCTAGGACCTTCAGGTGCGCTTTCATTTATGCAACACTTTTTTTTAATTCCATATGCTTTGTGTTAGACAGGCCTTGGGGGTGGGGTTGGGGGACTCCTCATAATATAGACCAGGCTGGCCTCAAACTCCCAATGTAGCCAGGGATGACCTCCAGTTCCTGCCTCTTCCCGAATGCTGGGATTTCAGGTGTGCACCACCACCTTTGGTTCTATATGGTGTTGAGCATTGAATCCCGGGACTCGTGTGTACTTGGCAAGCACTCTATTGACTAAGCCTCATCCCCGCCCTAGCAGTCTGCCTGTAATCCTACAGAGCTGCCTCTAGTCCTGGACTAGATGTGAATGGCCATGGGAAAGGCCCAGGGTAAAGTGAGTTCACTCACATGAACAGGTTACTAACGAGGGTAGTAATCTAGGTCCTAGACGTTGTTACAGCTTAGTTACAAGTATAAGATTATTCCTGGCTTGCTATGTGGAAGGCCTTCTGAAAATGCTAAAATGGGGTAACAAGGAAAGCAGCCAGTGTGACTGGAAGAACTCTTCAGTTCAATAGTAGAAAGACCAAAGCCCAATGAAAATGATGAAAAGGCTGGCTCAAGAGTTAGGAGGGAGCTGGGCATGGTGGGCACGGTGGTGCATGCCTTTAATCCCAGCACTTGGAAGGCAAAGGCAGGCAGATCTCTGTGAGTTTGAGACTAGCCTGTTCTACAGAATCGAGTTCCAGGACAGCCAGAGCTGTTAAACACAGAAACCCTGACTTGAGGGGCAGTGGAAAGACTTGCTGCTCTTCTAGAGAATGTGAGTTTAGTTCCTAACACCCACATGGCATGGCTTACTGCTGAGTTTTGTTTTGTTTGTTTTTGAGACAGAGTCTCTATGTAGCTCTGGTTGTCATAAAACACTGTGTGTATACCAGGTTAAACTTACAGAAATCCAACTGCCTCAGCCTTCTGTTTGCTAGGATTAAAGGTATGTACCACCACACCTGGCTATAATATTTTTTTGTTTGTTTGTTTTTGTTTTTCAAGACAGGTTCTCTGGTAGCCCTGACTGTCCTGGAACTCACCTGTAGACCAGTCTGGCCTTGAATTCAGAAATGCCTGCCTCTGCCTCCTGAGTGCTGGGATTAAAGGTGTATGCCACCACTGCCCAGTAAAATTTTTTTAAGTAGACAAAACAGATAGACATACCTTCAAAAAGATACTCATACATCTAGCAAGCATATGAGAAGATGCACAACATCCTCTGGGAAGTGCGGGTGAAAGCCACAACAAGATACTGTTTGTACCTAGTAGGATGGAGAATAATTTATAAAGCAAACGTCGTAACAAGTGTTAGCGAGGACGTGGAGAAATTGGTAGCCTCCTTGGCTGTGGTAAGCAAGAAAATTGGTGGTGTCACGAGAAGATCTGGCAGTTCCTAAACAGTTACCGTATGACCCTGCAGTTCTGCTCCCAGGGATATACTCAGGAGAACTGAAACAGTGGCCACGGTACCCACAGGACTATTCGGGAGAGCCACAGAGCGTAATCAGCCCGCATCCTTTCAGCTCTCAGGTGTCTGAACATTGGTGAAGTTGTACAATAGCATATTCACCGACACAGAATTAAATGCTGGCACGTTCTGCCACCTGGATGGCCTTTAACCGTCATGCTAAGGCCATGATGTTCAACTCCATAAATATGAAATCTACAGAGGACGCAGACAGTAGGACCTATATAGATCTGTTTGTAGTAATGGAGAGTGGGAAACGGGGTGGGTTGTGGCTCAAGCCTGTAATCCTAGGACATAGGAGACTGATGAGGCAGAAAGTATCACTGTGAGTTTGAGGCCAGTTTGTTCCAGGTTAGTCTGGACTGCAGAGCGAGACCCTGTTTGAGACAGTTGTTGTACTGGCTGAAGGGTACAGTTTCTGCTTAGGATGGAGAAAGATGACCGGGAAACGACTGGATTTCATACATGCACTGGGTCACATCCTGTGTGTGGCGTCTGGCACTGTACTAACGGGATAGGCTTCTGCAGCATCTGACCTGTAGCGTCAGATGGCTTTTGCTTACTGCTAAGTTTGATCTTACCTTCCTTTCTTTTCCCTTCTAGAGCTAAGCCTGTCTGCTAAGTGCCATCAGCTGGAGCACAGAAAAGGGAACTTGCCCCCCTCTGTGAGTCGGCAGCTCTACTTTGACACCCACGCCCTGGTGTGCTTACTTGAATCAAATGGTAAGTCCCCAGCCTCCCCCCACCACACCCCCCAACGTTGGATCAGGGCAGCTGATTGAAGCTTTAGTACTTCTCCTGCTAACTTTGAGTGTTTCTCCTTTTGACTTTTAAGCCTTCACAAAGCTTTTGGTTGGTGTTCTGGTTTGCTTTCTGTTGCTGTGGTAACTACACTAAACTAAGTTGGGGGAGGAGAGGGTTTATTCGGTTTATATGTTACAGCCCATCACTAAGGGAAGTCGTGACAGGAACTCAGTAGGAACTGAACTTGAGAAAGAAGAATGCTACTTACTGGCTTGCTCAGCATGCTTTCTTAAATAGCCCAGGCTCACTTGCCCAGGGATGACGCTGTCCATAGAGAGCCTGGTCCTCTTAGATCAATTAGCAGTTTAAAAAAATGCCCCCACAGACATGAGGATGGGTCATGGAAGCGGTTCTTAAGGTTTGCTCCCTCTGCCCAGGTGTATGGAATTGACAGCCAAAGCCAACAAAAGCCTCTTTTAAAGGAGAAAGACACTTAAGTATTCTAGGCTGGCCTTAGACTTACTGTATAGCTGAGGGTAACCTTGAACTTCTGATCCTCCTTCCTCTACTTGGGATTCCAGACCACCATACACAGTTTATGCAGTGCTAGAGAATGGAGCATAATGCATGCTGGGTAAGCACTGTCTTAGTCAGGGTTTGTATTCCTGCACAAAACATCATACCAAGAAGCAAGTTGGGGAGGAAAGGATTTATTCAGTTTACACTTCCACATTGCTGTTCATCACCAAAGGAAGTCAGGACAGAACTCACACAGGGCAGGAACTTGGAGGCAGGAGCTGATGCAGAGGACATGGAGGGGTACTGCTTACTGGTTTGCTTCCCTGGCTTGCTCAGCTTGCTTTCTTAAGAACCCAGGACACCAGCCCAGGAATGGACCACCCACAAGGGCCCTCCCACCTTTGATCACTAATTGAGAAAATGCCTTACAGCTGCATCTCATGGAGGCATTTCTTCAACTGAAGCTCCTTTTCTGTGACAACTCCAGCTTGTGTCAAGTTGACATAACACCAGGCAGTACAAGCACCTACAAATTTAAGTGCTGTCCTCACCCTGTTTCAGGGTGATTCTTGCTTTATCAATACAGTGGAGACTTTTTAGAACAGTTCTCTCTGTTGAAGAAAGACAGTACATTTTTGCTTGTTTTTGGATTTGTTGGTGGTTTGGGGGTTTGGTTTTGTTTTACATATGTTAACTGTGGTTGTGAAGAGGTTTTTCCTGTCACCATGTGGTTCTGGGGATAGAATTCATGTCTTCAGTCTCTCAACACCAAGCACCTTCATGCTCTGAGCCATTTCATCTGGCCTGTTTTGGTTCTGGTTTGTTTTCTGTGTCTGTTTCTTTTCTTTTTTTTAATTTTTAAAATTTGTTTTATTTTTATTTACGTGTGTGGGGAGGGCACCCTCAGAAGCCAGAATAGGGCATGAGATCCCCTGGAACTGGAGTTGCAAATAGTTGTAAGCTGCTCTAAAAGGGTGCTGGAAACCAAACTCAGGTCCTCTGGAAGTGCAGCAGGTTTTCGTACCTGCGGACAGAAAGCTAAGCAGCAGGGACCTGACTTCAGATCCCTAGCACCAGGCATAGTGATGAGCCCATAATCCCAGCATCAGGAGGGGAGACAGAAGAGCTGGCGGGCAGCCCTTTGAGTAAGCAAGCTGCAGAGCCAGGGAGAGGCTCTACCTCAGAAAAATAAGGTGGAGAGTGATTGAGGATAACCCTCAGCTATCAACCCCTGGCCTCTATATAACATGCGCACATACTCATACACAGACCAAAGGGCTGCCATTTGTTCCCTGGGAGTGCACTTAAACATAGGATATGATCTTATAACTAATATTCAGAGAAATGTATGATTACAATTCTCTATTGTACGCCACATATATTCTCCATACCAGGCTTTGAATTAACATAAATCATTTAAAATAAACACATCTTGTGTTTACTTCACTGAGTTTATTTATCAGTTGGACACATTCCTGTTTGAAAAGCTTCCTGCCATAGGTGAGCTGCAGTGGTCACTGCCTATCTCGGGCAAGCAGACACCCTGGGTCGCTGTGTAGCTGTACGAGCCCAGCCCCCTCAGGTTCTGTGGCACATCCGTACACAGACACAGAACAGTTTTAAATGGTATGACTTGGAATCTGTCTAAGATACTCTCATTTCTGTGGTATCAGGTCGAATGTCGGTAGACAGGCTGCCTGAACTGAAATTCTGACTTGTCAAGTGCTTTAAAGCGTGCACAAGCGGAGGTGCTCTCATTTTAATCCCAGGGTGGGATATGGGGCTGCTTAGCCTGTCCGCAGCAGCTGACTGTGATTTGCCTCATGCTCTAGCAGAAGCGTGGTTTTACAGCCTTAGATAATTTCTGCAATTGTGTGACATTTGGACTTCTGGGATTTTTCAGAGGGTATATAAATGTTAGAGCCCCAATAGGTGGTATTGGTGGATTGTTGCTGGTTCAGGAGGGTTGGTGGGTTTGTTAATAGCCATGGCCAAAGAAGAAAAAAAAAGAAAGAAACTAGATTCAGGGATTTTCCTAATTCTCTTCCCCTCTATCCTTGTTTCTCTTCTATCTCTTATTATGGGGTGAAACTGGGGTTGATAAAGGGTGGGAAAAAGAAGAACCCACAAAGTAGCAATAGTAGGCTTTGGAAAAATGATCAAATGCTATGTACTAGTCTGTTTGGCTTTTCTCGTTGAAGGAGACAGCAAACCTTTCCACCAAAATGTCCTTTTCAGCCTAGAATTTAAGAGAAAGTAGAGGTGAGAAGGGGGACGTGTAGAGTGGTGTTGATAAGCAGAAATGTTCCTGTTTTCTTGATTTGAAGCCTGAGGACAGCATTAGAGATCGCTGATGAACCCAGCCACTGACACACATGCAGATGTTTCTGTTGGTGTAGCTTTATGCTACCTCACCTTAGTCCCAAGATTGGGCCACGCTACCAACCCCCACCCTGCTTCCCCTGTTGAATACACAGATAAAAGACACACACAGTTGTTCCTTTTCAATTTGCCTTTGGACACAATTGCTGGGCCTACTATCTCCTGCCTGGAAAAGCGTGCCCCTGACATATTCTTACCTCTGCACCTCCCACCTGCCCTAAACTCTAAATGTTTTTGTTCCTTTTTAAAAATATAGTTATTTATTATTCAGACACACCAGAAGAGGGCATCAGATCCCATTATAGATGGTTGTGAGCCAACCTTGTGGTTGCTGGGAATTCAGGTCCTCTGAAAGAGCAGTCAGTGCTCTTAACCGCTGAGCCATCTCTCCAGCCCTGCCCTAAACTTTAGTTGCTCAATGACATCTAGTCCCTGCTAAACATCCCTGACTACCTGCCTGTAGGAGCCACCACAGGCTACCACACCACCATACCACCCCATCACCACCTCACATGGCTGCTTTGTTCTTCTCTCTCCAAAGCATGATGAACTCTCCTCTCCTCCAGGGACCCGGAAGTTCCGTCTGTCCCTTCCACCCAGCAGTTGGCCCATGGATTCTTTACTGACAGATCAAGAACCAATTGAGGAACAGGACCTTAGCATCAGAACCGCCCCTATATGTTTCCTCCCTGTCAAGGTGTCAGACCTGTTGCAGCCTGGAGGTCTGGTCTCAGCCTCCCCCTAAGCCATGCCTTCCTCTTTCTTCAGAGTTCAGACCTTCTCAGGAGCATGGTGTTTCCTGTGTCTTTCTTTGTTTTTCCTTCTGAGTCTGGTTGTTTCTGTGTGCTTGCCTAGGGTTTACCATTCAACAGGCAGAAATCATTGTGTCTGCACTGGTCAAGATTACAGAGACCAACATGGACATCGTCTACAAAGACATGGTCAGCAAGATGCAGCAGGTAACATGGGCGGGGCAGTGGGCGGGAATCTGAAAGGAGGGTATTACCTGAAATAAATACTCAAGATGATTTTTAGGTGACGATCTATTGAAAAGCGTATGATCATTTTAACCATAGTTCAGATGCAAAAATAACAATAAAAATATTTCATCAAAGCCATTTAGTTAGTCATTATGGCTTATGCTTGAATGTTGACTATGTCAACACAGTGTTCCAGGCAAGCTCACATTAATGACTGGAAGTGTGGACAGGACTGTAGGTGACAGCATCCTACCACCTACAGTCTCCCTCCCACTAAAGCTGTGACTCACTTGCCTTTGCCGCAGATGAGTGTTCTCCTTACCTTTGGAGAACACTGTGGAGCAGAGGTGACCTTCCCAGTCTCACACGCTGTTCTAGTTTCTTTTTAGCCCTGTTAGCAAGTAGAGGTGAAAAGAATCAGGTTTGGGGGTCAGACTAGATTCCATGTGTCGTTTTTCTCTTTTTCTAGGAAATCGCTCTTCAGCAAATACTTCTAAGATTGCTAACGTGAAAAAAGATATGGTCATTTTAGAGAAGAGTGAGTTTTCAGCCCTCAGAGCAGAAAATGAGGTAAAACTGTGCAGCCATGCATAGCATTCTTTGTTAAGACATTGAGCTACACACACCTAGAAGGCCACAAGAGAAGAACTCACAGCGACTGTTCAGAGTGTACTGCTGAGCTCATCAAGATGAGAACGTTCCCAGCCCTGGAAGTCCTGCCCAGGCTCCTTCCAGTTCCTCCTCTCAAGAGGAAACCAGGACCCTGGCTGATTAAATCTCCCAATTTTGCCCATTCTAGACCTGTGTTTGACAGATGCCTTGCAATAACAGAACTTCTGTTTTCATTGTCTGTGATGCTGTATTACTGTGTACATCATCTGAATGTGTGGAAAGTAGGACTTCCCAGTCTGCGGTATTAGGAATAGGTAGTTCTACAAAATACCCACTTTCCTACCAAAAGCAAATAGATAAATAAGTAAATATTATTTCCTTTTAAGTTTTTTATGTTTATGAGTGTTTTCCCTGCATGTGTGTCTGTGCACCACTTGCATGCACTGCCCACAGTGGCCAGAAAAAGGTGTCAGATGCTCTGCAATTGGGGTTACAGATGGTTGTAGGCTGCTGTGGGGGTGCTGGGAACCAAACCCTGGTCCTCTATAAGAGCCACAAATGCTCTTAACCACTATGCCATTTCTCCAGCCCCATTTATTGTGTATATGTACAATGTGTGTGTGACAGAGAGCATATGTGTGAGCATGTATGTATGTGTGTGCATGTGTGTGTATGTATTCATGTGTGTGTGCAATGTGTGTGTGTTCCACATTATTCTTGTGGAGGTCAGAGGATAACCTTGTGGAGCTAGGTTTCTCCTCCCACCTGTCCATGGGTTTTGGAGATTGAATTCTGGCTGTCGGGCTTGTAAGACCAGTGCTTTACCACCAAGCAATCCCACCTGCCCACTTTCTGTCTCTTTAAAGTGTGGTGTATGACTTAGGGAAGCGCTGTCTTTGCATCTTGCTTTCATCTTTAGTCTTAGTGAAGTCCTAAACGGAAGAGTCATTTGTTGCCTGCTGAACTCACAGGTGTCCTTGAACTCAGCTCACAGAGGGCATAGTTGACAGAAGAAAAAGCAGAAGAGGAATTAAAAGGAAGACAGGGTCCCTGACTAGGGATGTGTGCGTGTCACAAACAGTTGTTCTTCATTTGATATGATCCCTAAGACGAAGCCAGACTGCTCTCCCAGTCTGCACGTGCATTATGAGACAACTGTAAACAGGATTTTTTTGTTTATTTAGTTGGTTGGGGTTTTTTTTTAGTTAAGACAAAGTCTTATTTTATGATAGCCTCACTTTAGCTTAGGCTAGCCTTAAATTCATTGCACAGTCCTCCTGCTTCAATGTCCCCGAGCCGAGAGTGCAGGCTGCACCACCCACACAGCTCAGGTAGTTCCGTGTTCTGAGTATATTCTCGTTGTGGTAAGTGAGGGCGTTGGTGAGCTTGGGCTTAAGTGTTTACTATGATGTGTGTTTTGTGGTTTTCCCCTGTCACATGTCCTTGACTTTCCTTCTTTTTACTGTGTTTTTAGAAAATAAAACTTGAACTGCACCAGTTAAAGCAACAAGTGATGGTAAGTTCCCTTTCCTGTCCTTGGGCATATATGAAAGTATATTTATTAATAAAGTCATAGATAAAATATAGGTGCTAGAAAACTCAGTTCTATGTGGAATGTGCATAACACACTTCCAAAGCACACGTCAGGTGACATTTTGATGACCTGTGTCTGTGGCCACATTGTAAGAAAATATGTGGAAATTTTCTTTCCTAAGATACGGTCTTCCTGTGTACAACTGGAGCTCTCCAGGTCCCTCTGTATCTCCTGCGTGTGGGAGCTTACAGGCCTCTGCCACCAAGCCTGCTAAGTCATTGTAAAACCAAAACTCTCTAAAGTAGCTGTGGGATCCCTGAGCCCCGTCTAGAAGAGGGTGGCTCTGTAAGACTATGTGGGTTAGATGGTGCTGGCCCAGCAGTTAGTTACTTTATAAAGCAGAAAGAACAGTGCTGTTAGAAAAGATTTAGATGAGTCTTAGTGAAATACCTTAGTAGCAGTTGACTATTTGTTCCGTTGGTCCAGCTTTACTTTCAAAATGCTCCAGATAATTTTATTCCACATTCACGAGGCAGTCATAAGTGTGGAGCCCTACCATGCATGACATTTGGGTCAAAGGGACTGTCTGTGCAGATAACTGGGAGGGCTAGATACAGAGCTGATTTGAGACGTGGTTGGCCCTGAGTTCCAGGACACCAGGAGGCTGGCTCCGTGCCTCTGCCCGGCTCCCATGGGAGAAGCAGCGGGCAGTCCCAGGCCTAAGACTCAGAAAACTCAGATCTCTTACGATGGCTTCTTATTCTCTTTGCCCTCTGCCCTCTGACTAGGATGAAGTGACCAAAGTCCGGACAGATACCAAATTAAACTTCAATCTAGAAAAAAGCAGAGTAAAAGAATTGGTATGTTCCTTTATTAAAAGTAAATCATTAATTTATTTCTTTTTAGAATGGTATGCTTGTTGAAGTCTTAATCTTACACACAAGACACAAATATCATTAGACACTTGTCCATTTATAAGAGTTCACAACTTGATTTTAAGTTTTAATTACATTCTAGATCAGGACTTAAATTTGGTTTCAAAAGTAACATTTAAATTAAAAAGTCAAACTAAATTTGAAACTTTTATTTCAGAGATAATAGATGATATGTTACATAGACGTTAATAAGACAGTTTCACTCAATCTTAATCTATTTAAGACTGATTTAGTTCCCACAGCCCCTAGCCTTTTAAAAGTTAGCTGGTTTTCTGACTTAGGTAATATTACCATCATATTAAATTCTACATTGAACTTTGATAAGGCACATTTCTATATTGCCTTTTAAATACTATGAGTAGCTGTGTATTTCAATGGATATATGTTGGGTTGTTCTGGTGGTTTTTTTTTTTTTTTTCCGAGACAGGGTTTCTCTGTGTAGCCCTGGCTGTCCTGGAGCTTACTCTGTAGACCAGGCTGGCCTCGAACTCAGAAATCCACCTGCCTCTGCCTCCCAAGTGCTGGGATTAAAGGCGTGTGCCACCAGCCACCACCGCCCGGCCTCTGGTGGGGTTTTTGTTTGTTTGTTTTTGTTTTGTTTTGCGTTTTAGCAGTTCTGTGACTCGCACTCCAGGCCTCACACTTTCTACTGTGATACCACTGACACAGAAACCACCCCCCCAACGTTCACCCACCTCCCCAACACATACACTTTCCCTGGGCTACCATACCCCCTCCCTCCCCCACGTATCCCCACCCCTCACCCCACCTCCCCGCACTCTGTTGACTTTTATTCCTGGCCGAGTTCTTCCACCCTCTTGCTCAGCCGTCTTTAGCTTGAGTAACATTAAAGGTACCTTTGTTACTTGTAGCATAAGCAGGCGAGGGAGGGTGGAGCACGTTGGCACCAGCAGGAAGCGGCTCCCATGCAGAGAAGACCACACAGCTCTTCCTGCTCTGGTCATTGCTGAGTTTGTCTTCAGTCAGTGTGTCCTAGTGATGACTGAAGCTAGAACTCAGACAAGTGTGAGGCCGTAGCTGAACTGCCGTTGGATTTCAGCGGTGACGTTGAGCTTCGTTACTCAAAGTAATTGCTGAGTCCATTGGCTGTCTTTAACATCTTACGATACTGTTAGGCCACAAGTCACCTAGCGACCGTGTACTAACACAAACGAGGGATTTGACTTCTTTATCTTTTTGGTAAATTAGGACTAAGGTTGTAGCTCAGTGGCAGAGCACTTACTGGGCATGTGCAAAGCTCTGGGCTTGATACTCAACACAGCTAACAAAAAATAGGCTATGGTGATATTTACAGCCGATTTCCACAGCTGTTCAGAATTCCAGGAGATAGAGCCACAGACACGTCCATTTTTCAGTCGTGACAGTGTGGAGATGTAGGCCTTTCTTTTGCCTGTGCATTTGTTAGTGCTGTGAGTGGAAAGGTGTACAGAGCATCCAGCTGCACTCTGCCCTCTGCTGGTGATCTGAGGAATAGCACTGATCCGTGACCCAGCTTATGTAATCAGCTAGGGTCCTTAGTTCAGGGTTCCTGAGTTTGGGGGCATGTTTTTACTTCTAACCATTGCATTTTTACATTTAAACTACAGGTTGTACAGGTTGCCGTTTGCCAAGTTAAAACTAACACTCATTATTATGGAAACATATCTGATTTTTATTTTGTTGTCAACAGAGCTGTACTAAATCTTTTTACTAGCATTACGGCTAACAGCCTTCAGGAGCACTGGGCTGCAGTTCCCGTGGCAGGGTTCTTTCAATTGTTGTTAAGACAGTCTGGGATGCTTTGCTGTATCTTGTGTATTGGTGTTATGCTTTACAGGATAATATATCTTGTTACAGAATCATATTTCTTGAGCCATTTTTCCCCAATATTATATTGCTTCTATAAATACTGGTAATGTGTGTCATGCTTGTAGTTATGGGAATATCATTCCTAAATTAAATGGTGCCCCTCCCCTTTATCAGCCCTCCCAAACCCAAAAGCATAGTGATCAACACCCATATAAATGAGACCCAAAGAAATGCTCTTCTAATAGTGGGTAGGACCCAGTGATGTCATAAACAAAAGATTTAAAAAAAAAAAAAAAAAACAAGAAAGAGCAAAGAGAAGTGGGCACGGCCACACATCATCAGTGCCTTGCTTTCTTTCTGGTGCTGTGAGTAACACTGTGCCCAAAAGCAGCCTGGGAAGGAAAGGGTTTACTTCAGTTTACAGTCATCAGAAGAAGAAGTCAGGGCAGAGACCTGGAAGCAGGAGCCGATGCAGAGGCCATGGAGGGGTGCTGCTTACTGGCTTGCTCCCCAAGGCTTGTTAAACCTGCTTTCTTAGAGAACCATCAACACAGTGAACTGGGCCTTCCTGCATCAATCATGAAATGCCCCCCAGGCCAGCCATTCTCCCAACTGAGGATCCGGCTTCCCTAATGACCCTAGCTGTATCTGGTTGATAGTAAACCAGCCACACAGCCAGTGAGTATAAGAAACCTCAGTTACAGAGAAAGAGCAGGCGGGCTGCAGTGGTAATGCAGGATGAGTCTCCTGTTAGATGTTCCAGGAAGCAGTGAGGACTGAATGTGTAAGGAACCGGACAGACAGTGGCTGGGACTCTAATCATGTGGCCTGTTTGTTTCAGTACTCACTGAATGAGAAGAAGATGCTGGAACTGAGGACAGAAATAGTGTCGCTGGTAAGGACTGAGGTTAACTTTTCTGTTATTTTCATTTTTGCCTCTTCCCATGCATAGCTTTGGGGTTAACCGTTGTCTGACGTGCCGCAGGAGGATGTGCACATTTAGTTTGGGATTTTTTTCATTGTAGTAAAATATATGCATGAATTACCATTATAACAATTTTATGTGCATAATTCAGTATCATGTTTTAAAGATTTGCTCTGTGTATGTGTGTGGGGGGGGTGTCTGTGTGTGTGTGTTTCTGTATACATTACATAGCTTAGCAGTAGAGTGTGTGTGTAGCTTATGGGATGGGTGATACCCAGATTCTGTTGTCTGGGACCTGTGCTTCAGGATCATCTGTAAGACAAGAGGACCATTCTCTGGAATGGCTTCATTTCCTTATCATTTGCCCACATTGGCATCCACAGGAAACTACTTGTGCTTGAATTTTTAGTAAAATGTTCTCAATGTTTTACGCATCAGTATAACAGCCAGGGTCACTGCCACTGAGGGTTAACTGCGCAGCCTGGAGTTGTCTTATGTTTGGAGAAGGGCATAAATCAGCCCCGGTAGCTGTGCCTCTTGTTAATACAATACTGATGTTTGACCAGTGAGAGAAGACACACTGGAAAGATGTGACTAGAAATAGTATCTAGACAGCACTGTCACTGTCAGATCTAAGGCCATGTTCATGTGTTAGCAGAACTTTTGAGTCCACTGTCCCCTGCAGGGTCTAGCCAGGGACCACACATCACTACCATCAAGAACAGTCTGGCCTCCTAATGCCACAGCAGGTAAAGCAGTCTCTGGTTCTCAGAACTTTTTTCATATAGGTTATTACCCTTAAGTCTCTCAGTAGCTCTTATGGGTCAAGACCAGTGATGGGCTGTTGGTTTGTGTTGTTTTTAATCCCCTTTCCCAAACGGAACGAAACTGAGACAGGAGACATAAGGGCCCTGGCCAGTGCAGTGTGGCCTGAGGACATCAGAGCCAAGTCCCACTCCATTCTCAAACCAGGACTGCTCCGCACTGAGAAAGAGTCTAGATCAGAGCAACGGGGAACCCAGTGACACCACAGACTCTAATGTTCTCAACCTCTTTGCTTTAAAAGCATGCCCAGCAAGATAGAGCCCTGACCCAGACAGACAGGAAGATAGAAACCGAGGTGGCTGGCCTCAAGACTATGCTGGAAGCGCACAAGCTTGACACAATCAAATACTTAGCAGGTAAGATGCGTCACATCTACGTATTTCAAACAATTGAAAACACATGGTCAGTGTCATAGAGCACCCGGAGGCAGGCTGCACATGGCACTGGCTGACCGTTTCTCCTGCTTTAGCGTATTCTTGTCAGCACATCCTGCAGATCCCAGTCCATGGAATACGTCCTTTAATTTTCATTTTTCTTCCTTAGTAATAAAGATACCATTGTACTTTATAATCGATGGGTCCTTAACTTTGGTAAGATGCTGTCCTGTCTCTTATGGTTTAGGGATTTCAGTGAAGTAGTACAGGAAATCGCTTATAAACAGAATGGAAAGCTTGTGGCCATCTTACTTCATTGGTGACACTTTGGGGGTTGCCCATGTGTACACTTACAGAGGCCAGAGGATGGCATGGCTTCCTTGCTGTTTTTCTCTTATTCCCTTGAGGCAGGGTCTCTCCGAATCCAGAGCAAGGCTGACGCCTGCAGTCCTGTGTCTGCCCTCCTGAGCCCCACCCATACACACATCCGCAGAGCTGGCATTGCTGGCTTGCACAGCTTCTCGCATGGGTTCTGGGGATTCAGGCTCAGCTTGCCATCACTGAACCATCTCTCCAGCCACAGGGCAATCTTGTAAAGAGGTTATTTTTGCTTTTATAATTTTTAAGCCAAAGAAGGAATACATTGGCATCAAAACAAAAACAATACCCACTATTTCAAGTCAGCTCTAACATTTCAGAGCAGTCAAATATTTTAAAGTTGTAGTGGTATTTAACAGTGAAATGTTGTTCCTTATAGCATAGCACATATGTGTGCCCTTTGATCCTATAGTGTGATTCTAACTTGCATTGAAAGGTTTTCTTGACTACTGGACACGTTTGTGTCCGGTTGCCAGGTGGAGACTTGTTCTTAATAAACAGTGTTTCGAGGATTGCAGCCCATCTGTCAGTATGCTGTTTCCAGGTCCTGACTGGCCCAAGAAGGGAAGACCAGCATGCTTACCAAGTAGCCAGCATCCCTCTTCACTCAGCCCTTTAAGTGACTTCTGACACCCAGTACAGTATAAAAAGAAACTCCCTTCAGGGGCTAACAATATTCTCGGTTGTTTTTTCTTACAGGGTCTGTGTTTACGTGCCTAACAGTAGCTCTGGGATTTTATCGCCTGTGGATATGATAAAGCGTCTATCTATTTAAAGAAATTCCCATTGTTTTGCCGTAAGAGTACCAGATCATAGTCCCTCCCACCCAACTCCCCGCCCCTTTTTTTTCTTGTTTCAAGTTTTAATCCTAATTTGACTTCATGCCTAATATTTATTTCTGTGAAAACTGTGGATCCATAACCAAGATGAAGAAAGTCGGGATTTCTATAATCGTTCTTCGGAGCATCTCTCTTTAGTTGGCTTTTTGGCTGAGCAGTGTGGATGGACCACATGTTCAAGACTCCTTTCAGCCAAACCAAGGGACTTAGTCTAACCTGCAGTATTTGACAAAAATAAATACTGGTACAATTCTCTACAGCTTTAAGTAGTTTGTAATGTGGAGAACGTGGGAAGCATTTTGAAAAGAAGGTAGCTTTAAATCTGAAGAATCATTGGAATCAACCCAGAATACCAGGCCTTCTGTGCCTTACCAACAGCCACTCCCGGGGCAGCCTTGATCTGCTGCAGCAGCTGCAGTGTTAATGATGCAGCAACTCTGGTACACCTTAGGGGCCTCTGTCTCTGGGTTTTCATTGTCTTAGTAACATTGTTAATGTGCCTTGCAGCTGGAAGTCTCGTACCTAATGAAGCTTTGTGATTTTAGCACAAGTTCTCTTGTGCTGCCACGCCTGGGTTTCTGGTTTGGAGACAAGGGCTTGTTATTTAGCCCAGGTTGGCTTTGAACTCACCGTCCCACTGTGCCCAGCCTCTACCTGACTGAATGCTAGCTTTCCCTCCCTCTTCTCACGCTTCTTTCCTTCATGATGTGGAAGTTTAACAGCACGATCATGGTATTCATTACCTACCTAGAAACCTTGTAATTCTTGGAATGAACCCTGCTTTGGTGTGTGGTTTAGAGTGAACTTCCTTCTGGTGTCCACCTGCTTTTTATAAAATGACACGCAGCACTTTGTTCCCGTGGGGATCCAGACAGTGTGTACAGCTTTTAGAATGAACACAACTTTCCCTGTGAGCAGCTCCGTTGTTCGCTTGCCCAGTGAGAGAGCCCCGGTGCTTGGCGCTGGCCTCTCTGCGTTGATTTCTTTTGCGGTAGACAACACCCTCAGAGCCGTCTCAGCTCTCTACTGGAAACAGAGATCCTGGTGCAGCTGCAGTTATTTTGGAAAAGTGCATTCTCCTCTTGTTTAAATTGCTGGCACTTGGATGAGAGTGAGCATTTGGGAAGCAGTGACACTCGGGGACCCTTCCTGGCTTGCCCTACACAGGCACAAACGCACAAGCTGGTGCACAGTGCAGAAACCACAAGAGACTGCACCATCAGATTGGTAGGATAAATCACCCCTTGTCGCTGTTCCAACCACATTGCTAAAAATAAAAGCTACCTTTTGTTCCTTGGCTGTAATTTCCAAGTTTGAGAAGCCATTAAGTTCTTGCCTCATTAGAAAACATTTGCGTAAAAAGATTCTGAGCCCCACATATTATGGAAATCAAGTGCTTTTGTATTAGAGCAGTATCACGGTGAAACAGAAGTTTATCCTTTCCAAGTAGACAAAAAAAAAAGTCTTAACTACAGTTAACTGCTTGATGCCAGAGAAAGGGCTCAAAGCCCACATGCTCTTAATAAAGACCAACTCCTGGGAGGAAAAAGCACCATGTGCAGTTATTTTTACAATCTGGGCTAACCTGGGTAGGTTAAAAAGAGAGGATACATTTCCCCATGTCCTGGCAAGTATTCTTTAAGGAACACATCCTTATGCCTGTTTAAAGCGGTCTGCACCACTCTGGCCTCAGCGCACTATGTCTGATTTTGCTCTAGCATTCTTTGTAGCACACTTGTCTAATTTGGCCTTAGAAACTGTTGTCACTGAGGGTATGGATGGAATGCATATCTGCAGTTTAGGAGAGTTCAGGACTCTGTCCTCTTTATTTCCTATTAAAGCTGAAAAGCATTGGTCTGTAAATGTATACGTCCCCCATCACTGCCTTAGACAGTGAACGGTGAGGATAGTGTGACCAGACACTGTACTGAACCTCACCGAAGCTGTGGCGCTCTTAGGAAATGCCTGGCAGGTTTCCAGGCAGCAGCCTTGAGTCTTGCCTGTGGGGACCTTAACAGTACCTCCATGGAGTTAGAGTCCAGGGGGCAGGCTTCCTTCACTGTCAACATTCCTAAAGGGTTCCTCTGCCTTCCTGCTGGGTGCTGTGTTTTCTGTCCCCTCTTTTTTTTCTTGTGGTACTTGCTGGGGATCAAACCCACAGGCACAAATGTCTGTCATCCTGCCTCAGCTTCCCAAGTGCTGAAGTCACAAGCATTTGCATGTCAGGCTCCCTCTGGTTTTTTTTTTTTTTTTTTTTAAGAGCCTTAAGCCCAGTTTCACTCCTCTCCTGCATTCTTTTGCAAACCCCTCTGGGGCTCTTTACTGGAGACACTTGCTTTGATTTCTGTATTGCTTTTAGTCTCCTGGCTGCTTTTCTTGCTTAATATCTGGCCACACGATTTTCCCTTCAAGTATGCCAAGCACCTCAGTTAGAAAGTCACATTTAAGAAGAAAGGCAAAAGTCTTGCTGGAGTCTGCCTCTGAATGCTTTAAGCACCAAGAGTCTGAGGGCAGCAAGCCTGGGCCTAGGCGGGTCTGTCTTGTGCCTTGGTACCATCTTCCCTTGATTTTCCTTGTCCCTCCATCCCAAGCCTTTCTGCTTGTTAATTAACCGTGTCAATGCTTCAAGCACTTTGCTTCCCCAACTCTTGTGTGCTGTATACCAAGACTGGCAGAGTCTACCCTAGAAAACTTGGGACTTGAAAGTGATCAAAGTTGTTATAGCTTTTAAGGCAAAAAACGTGTTAACCAGGAATAATTTATTCTATATGTATGTAAGATCTTTGAGAATGTTGAAATTGTATTCAAGAAATATCTTTTTACAGATTTGTACTTAACATTCCTTCAGTGATAATCCAGATAATTTTGTAGTCATTTTATAGCTTCAGCAAATATTCAGTTGTGTTTTATTATTATATAGAGTGAATATATTTTATTATCTAAGATAACAGATCTATGTTTGTGTGGCTAATGCACCTTTCTGGTGGTTCAGGTTGAATATATGAAACTATTAGACTATACCTTCTATCTGGAACAACAGTATTGAAACTGTTAATTCTATCCATTGTAAAATGGTACCATTCTATTGCCTCCAGTGAATGACAAATAAATTTAATACCTAAAAAAAAAATTTGTATTTACAGAGAAAATATATTTGAAAGTGAATGTTTGATTTTCAAAATAAATTTTATTTGAAAGAATTTTTTTTTAAATCTGTGTGTAAAGTATTTTAAGTCCCTGCATGAGGAGAAATGTTACAATTAATATGAAGGAGGAAGTTAACGGAGCTAGGGAAAGCCAGGAGTCCAGGGACATCAGAGGTCTCCCTCTGTACCTCATCTTGTCCCCATGGACAGACTCGTCTCACTAGTACTGAACTGAGTACCTTCTGTGGGCAGTATGGTGACCAGAAAATCCCTTCTGAAAAGGCCACAGTGGTGCTGAAGTTAGCCCTGGGGCTGGGAGCAGCAAGCAAATTCTCTACCTTAGAAATGTCCCTCCCGGTGGGACTCCTCAGGCTGACCTTGAACCAGGAATGGCTGCCCCAGTGGCATTCAAAGGGAAGGCTTTGGGAAGGCAGGGAAATGGAATATCAGGACAGCCAGGAAAATTCTTGTTGAACAAGACTCAGATTCTCCAACCAGAAATCTTTCACCAGAGTTAAGACAAAGAAACTAGATGCTGCCAGGTTTGAGGGGGTCTTGTTTGTTATGTTTAAGTACTTGCTGGGGACCAATCTAGTGCCTTACACCTGCAGTCCTTCCCGGCACTAGGAAACTGAGGTGAGGGACCACCATGACATTGAGGGTTACAGGGTAATACCATGTTTCAAAGGAAGAAGAAACTGGTTTAAGAGCAAGCCATATTTCCAAGAGTTTGAAAGGAAGGCATTTTCTAGAAATGGATTTCCATCTTCCCTGTTTGCTATCCTGTCAGACATGGGTCTACCTCAGCCCTGCCGTTTCCATAGAAGGTCCCTGCTATAGAGCCACAAGGTCATGAATTAAGTGACCCAGGAGATAGGGTAGGCTGCCTGCTACGACCAGCATCAGCATGGGTCAGTGAGATCCAAGGGTATTCTATCTTACATGGATCACAAACATGCAGGTATGTGCACATGTATGTACACATTCATGTGTGTTCATGCCACATGCGCATGTGGAAGCAGTGATTAACACTAGGCATCCTTCTTAATAGCACTCTTATTTTTTTTTTAAAACAGTCTCTTACTGCAACTGAGGCTCAGCGAGGTTCTACTACTGTTTGACTAGCGAACCCCGGGATCCTCCCATCTCTACTTCTCTAAGACTGGGGTCATGGCACTTCCCACCATGCCTGGCCTTTTGATGTGCGTGCTAGGAATCTGAACTTAGTCCTCCTGTCTGTAGGGCAAGCACTTCACTGAGCTGACCCCCAGCACCAATGGTAACTATTTTTAGGTCAGCATTTTAAAGCATAAGTGTTTGTGGTATGTAGTGTTAATCAGCCCCTGACGTGAAACCAAACTTTTTTTTCCTCAATATATCGGCTCCCCGATCATTAGACTCCCCAGTCACTTACTTGCTGGTCGTTCTGTAATTTCAGGTCAGCTTAATATTAAAGCCCAGGAAGCTGTGTTCGGTTGCAGGTTCAACCCCATGCATCATTTCTGCTCTAAGAGTCCACTGGTGAATTTTATTCACCATCCCCAGCCACCTCAGACTCCACAATACCAATACTCCCAGGAGAAGACACAGCAGCCGGGTTAGTGTCACCTCCCTCCCAGCATGAACATCAGTGTTTTCCTTTCTTTGGCATCTGTGTACGTGTAGGTATGCATGTCAGGACTATTTAGAGGAGTTCGTTCTTTCCTTCTACCAAGTGTCCACCCCACAACCCTTATATAAAGCTAGTGGTTAGGTTTGGCAGCAATCACCTTTACCCACCCAAGCTCTGTTGCCTGCCCTGAAATCTTTGCCTAGCTTAGTATCTCTTATTACTCTTACTTTTGTTAAGAGTACCATAGGTCTCCTGGAGAGACAGTATAACAGTTTCTCCCCAACCTTATGAATCACCATGGATGGAAACCCCAGTAGAGGGAAAAGATAAAGACCAAAAGATCAATATACTTAAACATAGGAAAGCACTTAAGAGGGATTTGTAAACATTTCTATCAGTATATGTGTTCAGTTGTCCAGAAAAAAAACAAAACAATCAAAAAACCCTATACCTAATGACTTGTTATTTAATATGACGTGTGTTATTCAATACAGAAATCAGTGGTCTTCAGCTCATCCGAGTCAAGAGGGAGGACTATTGTATAGCAGTTTTCTCCTAGATTGAAACATTCCATCTTGCAGGAATGTTCCTGAAGACAAAAGGTAAACAACTCAAAGTAACTTCAGGAAGTCTCCAAAACTGAGCAGATTCACTAAGCCCCTCCCTCCCCAAGAGTCAACAATAAAGATAGCTGAGAGTCACTCAGATGAGCCAAGCTGCAAAGATGCTCAGACCAGATCAGCTGCTCTGGAAGAAGCAGGAACCAGCTGAGCTGCCTGGCAACCGTTTCCACCAACTGAATCACCTAGAAAGGACATTCTCTGTTGAGGAGCCTGCAGGCTGTGCACTGTGCTGTGGGTTTCCATCTTTGTGAGCTGTCGCTGGTGCTGGGTGAACTTGATGAGTCATTTCTGCTCCTGAAAGTCACTCATATTCTAGTCAGTAACACCAATAAAACTCATTGGTCCACCAAGTTGGACTTTGGTCCTATCTGTACTTTGGAGTGTCATGGGCTCTCTGTCTGAAGTAGATATGTTTATTGCCTCTTCCCATGAAAATTGTTGTCATGGGAACGCTTCATCTTCCCAGTCTTACTTCCCTCTATGTTAGCTTTTAGCTTCAAGCTGAAGGTTTTCTGATCATAAGAGGGCTGCCCCAGCTCCAAGCATCACATCTCAATATGACAGCATTTAAAATAAAAGGGGGAGGGGCTTTCATCTCCTTAAGTGTACATAGACCAGGATTGAATACACAGACAAAAGTGAGTAGTTAGCATTTTCAGTCTCTTTGGTAGCAATCAGACAAGCCTGACATGGCTAGAGATGGTTATTAGGTTGGGGAAACAGTGTTGGTTACAATATCACAAAAACAAAACTGGCTGCACACAGTAAGAAGCCACACAGTCAGCATGAAGTTGCCATCCCTTAGTGGTCACAAACATTTCAGAAGTGTCTCTTTTAACAACAGCATTGTGGGGGTGATTTTATTTTATTGTTTCAATGGTGTTTTTTTTACTAGTTCTTTACTTTTTTAAAAATTTATTTTTATTGTATGTGGTTGATCAGTTTGCCTGCATGTATATGCAGCATGAGTGTGCAGTACCAATGGGGGCCAGAAGAGGGTGTTAGGTTCCCCCGGAGCTGGAGTTACAGACAGTTGTGAGCCGCCATGTTTTTTTTTTTTTTTCAAAATTGTTTTTCAAAATCATATGACTAGTTTTCTAGAAGCTTACCATAATTCTGAATTAACTTAGATGCTTAAAGAGTGTAACGGGTGGTATTTAAAAACCTGCGGAGCGAGCAGGTTATCTAATCGGTGGGGCGGCTCTGCTTAGCTCCGGTCGCCATGTTCTACACTAGAAAAGGCCAGAGGCCACATATGCCACAACTAGACCCACAAGACACCAGCGTGGTGGCTGGTTCTGCCAATCCACCACACTGTCTCCGCAAAGCTCAGCTGAGCCCCTGATAATACCTGCCATCCTCGTGTTACCCAGTAGAATGAAGACTCTTAATGCTTAAAGATTATCCAATGGATTTATATATTTGGAAATGCTCAATTAATAAGATGCCCACATAATTAGAATAATTACCCAATATCTAACCTTAGATATAAATTGCTACCCAGGACTGTTCTCGACCCATCCGTCTTCCTCCAGGGTCGCTAACCTCCTTTCTCTTTTCTCTTCCTCTCCTTCTCTCCTCCCAACTCCTCACTCCGCCTGTCTCTCATACTGCCCAATCACCGAGCTTTATTGTAAATGTAGGAGGGGGTAGGGAGATATTCCACTACAAAAGAGGGAGAGAGTAAGTTCACATACACATTTGGGCATTTCTCAAAACTTCAGATGGTTATACAGTCTCACCGTTGATGTATTATTTTAACCAGAGAGCAGTGGGTGCTTGGGTCGGGTTCCCTTCTGCTTAGAGGGGCAGGGAGCAGTCTCCTTACTTCACTGGCCATGTGAGGAAAAAGATGCCTATGTGCTCGCCATCCTGTCCTCATGGATCTGTGCTCCTGCTGAGCCCTCACCCGGAAGA
This sequence comes from Mastomys natalensis, assembly GCA_021653895.1. Taxonomy (NCBI): domain Eukaryota; kingdom Metazoa; phylum Chordata; class Mammalia; order Rodentia; family Muridae; genus Mastomys; species Mastomys natalensis. The sequence goes on along the minus strand of JAJTUV010002296.1, from coordinate 10,079 downwards.
GACACAGAAGGAAGGCATCTCAGTCTCTTACTAAAGCACTAAGCTTTACTTACTAAAGCACTCATCTGAGGTGCCCACCCTTATGACCTAATTACTTTGCAGAGCCCCGCCTCCCCGAGTCATCAGAGACTCAAGTTTCAACATAGTTTGGGGAGGACACAACACCTCTGTTCTCCAAGTTCTAAATTAATGATGCTGGCCATGCTAAGAATACAGGAGATTTGAGGCTCTCTCTGTGCTCCTAGTCCAGCTGGGAGGTCTACCTGGTCGCCTTGTCCAACACACCCCAGGGGAAGTATGCACTGGAAACCTCTCTAGGTTCCAGGTGAGGGCACCAAGGCTTAGAAAACTCCCTGCCCCAAGCACCTAGCTTAGAAGCAGCGACTCCTACAAACATTAGACTGTCAGAAAAGAGACACCACACTCAGTAAGAATCAAATGAAGTCAAGCAGGAAAATGTTCTGTAAACAGTCAAACCCCAAGCATGCCTAGAAACCATTGTGCAGTCTGTGTGTGATAGCTGAAACCATTCACGGGTGATGGGAATTATATTTGCACAAATGCCCAGATGAACACATTTCCCCTCACAGGCTCCATGGCTACCATTTAGGGGACCAAGATAGACAGACTGAGAGCAGTGTGGTAGCCTACAAAATAACCTTCTCCTTTGACCAGACTGTGACAGGTACTGGGAGAGCGCAGGTCAACCCTGAGGGATACTCCCAGTTCATGTCCCAAGGGAGGTGGCAATGTTTGTAACTCACAAAGGGGTTGCTCTAAGCATGGAACCTCTGTTCAGGCCTTAGAGTCATCTGAGCTTAGGTCTGCTGTTTGATTCCATTGTCTTGTGTGACATCATTGTTCATGTGTCACGTCATTCTTATTCATCCTCGTGGGCCACCTGCCCCATTAAATAAAAAAAAGCAGCAGCTGCAGCAGGAAAGTTTCATGGAAAGCAGGAACCAGGCCTCTGAGAGCATTCATGGCACACCTAGGGTCTCTTTGACTTGCATAGAGTCTTTCTTCCCTGCATCAGCTTCCCACTGAGTCCATGGAAATAGAAACCACATGTCCTCCATCTTCCCCAAGCAAATCAGAGTCTCAGATTTTTTTTTTTTTTAGTCTGTCAAAAAGTTGCTATAATGCCTGGCATGGTGGTACAACTCCTTTAATCTCAGCACTTGGCAGGCAGAAGCAGGCAGATCTCTCTGAGTTTGAGACCAGCCTAATCTACACAGAAAGCTCTAGGCCAGCCAGGATTGCATAGTGACACCCTGACTCAAAAACATAAAAATGATATGCAACTTCAGAAAGCAGCCTGTTTCTTCTTTTTCTTTCTTGTCTTTTTTTTTTTTTTTTGGTTTACATGTATGATGGGTGTCCTATCTGTTTTATGTATGTACATATCTGGTGCCCTTGGAGGCCAGAAGAGGACACCTGATCCCCTGGAACTAGAGTTAATACATGGTTGTGAGCTGCCGTGTGGGTGCTGGGAATCAAACCCCAGTCCTCTGCAGGAACAGCAAGTACTAACTGGGCCATCTCACCAGCTCCAGCAACTCATTCCTTTAAAAAGAGAGTACCTGTCTGTCTGTTGATGGTGGCCTAGCACTCAGGAGGCCACCCTAATCTACAGAGCAAGTTCCAGGATGCCCAGGGCTACACAGAGAAACCCTGTCTCAAAAAGTAGGGGGTGAGGGGCTGAACAGATGCTCAGAATTCACCTGTGCCTTCCACTCATCCCTTCACATGAAGAGTGGAAGCCAGGCAATTCCAAGCCAGAGTAAACTGTTACAAAGCCTTCTGCTGGAAGAGCCAGCCAGCCGGTCCCTCAGTCCCCTGCATGCCACTCAACTCCTGACTAGCCTCCCTTAGCCGACCATGCATGCTTTGGTGACTATTAAATGATCTTCTGTGGGGAAGGGGAAGTTAGAGTGCAAGACATAAAATGATGACAAATTGTGGGTAGGTAGGAGGCTAGCTAACTGGTCTCAACAGCATTTGTATTTAGAACCACTCCAATCAGCAACAAGCAGTGTCCCTCTAGTGTTAATAGCTCTTTGGGGGCCTTCTGTAACTGGATCCTTAGTGCCACTGGGGTTTTACTGGTGGTGTTGATAATGGTTTTGTTGTTGTTTTGGGTTTGTTGGGGTTTTTTTGTTTTTGGGGGGTTGGGAGTTTGTTTGTTTGTTTGTTTTGGTTTTCAGAGACAGGGTTTCTGTTTCTCTGTGTAGCTTTGGCTGTCCCTAGACTCACTTTGCAGATCAGGCTGGCTGCAAACTCAGACATCTGCCTGTCTCTGCCTCCCAAATGTTGAGATTAAAGGCATGAGCCACCACTGCCAGGCTAAAGGCATTAGAATCCTAAAAGGGGGGAAGCGGGGATGGGGAGTGGGGGACCATGGCTATTATTCCATTTTACCTTCCCCAACCACATAGCCTGCCTCTGCCTCCTAGGGGTGGGCTTAAAGGCAAGCACTACTGTGTTTCTGTTCTTACCAAGTCTGGATTCCTGAGTCTTTAGCAAGTACTGACATGGCAGACATCAGGATTCATCATGCTGACAGTAGCCAGTGTTCTAGCTCCTGGGCCTGGGGTGTCAGAGATCTTTTCACCCAAATGGCTTGACAGCTCTTTAGAACTCTTCCAGTCGCTAGGGCCTGCATTCTCTTGTCTCTAACTCCTTGCAGCTTTGTATCCTCCAGCTGCCAAGTAACCGCTCGCCTTCCTGCTTCGGCAGCTTGCCCCGTCAGGCACCTACCACGAGTTGCTTCACGGTCTCCTGCTCCTTTCCTCATGGCATCAGCTCAGCCCACACTATTAAAAAAACAAGAGATCACTCAAAAGAAGCCTTTTATTGGGCATAACATTGCCACACGGGAAGGCAGTACAAGAAGGTGTGTCTTCCAGGCAGCTTACTAAATTGCCTGCTTCTGTAGCTAGAAGAGGGAGGGGAGCTTGCGCCAATCAGAGCAAACCACATGCAAATGAGGGTTTGTGTTTGCACCAATCAGAGCACTATCCCTTTGGCCCTAGTCACAGCAGTCTCTCTCCTTGGCACTCCCCCTCTGGCTTAGGCTGGAAGTGGTTACAGGGTAACCTGAGTTCACTGAGGCTTGTGATACGGAACAGTTCAGTGCTGTCTTTTTGAACAGCCCTGGCCGAGGCCACCCCTTCAGGTGCAAGAACAGCCAGCTGCAATCGGAGCATAGTTCTCTCAAAGCGCCTGTGGAGCCTTCGACAGAGCCAGTGTTGGCATTAAGTGTAGTCCAGCTGGCTTTTGATTGACAGTCCTTTGCTCAAGGCAGCCAGGGCAACAAAGGAGAGTCCAACAGCTGCCAATTAGGAAGTCAGACTGCCCATCCCCCAACATCTTTGCTTATTTACAGGAAAATGAACATCAGAGGGGGTGCTTACAACGAGGGCTGATCGTTAGTATTAACCGATTTTAAGAGTGCTTAAACAGTGCTTAACACCTGCCCAGTGCCCTGGGTAGAGATGGGTCCCTTTCATCTAGCCCATAGTAGTCCTCTGTATCAAAAAACAAACACAGAGAACAGCAGTTAGCAAACGGGGGAACTTTGTATTGCCGACAGTTCCCTGAAGTGCTGTCACTCTTGCACGAAGAATCACACTTCTAGGAAGCTTCCTGATCCATGCCATTCTTCTCCGTGTTCCTCCCTAAAAAACCTGCTGTTAACCCACCTCCCCTTGAGTATATTAGTTTGTATACATATGGTCCCTAGCCTAGAAACAACATAGCACATTTTTTTAAACTAATGCTCCATATCCTTCAGTGAATGCTTGCTGTTTGCCACGCACTTTCCTTCCATGACTAGATGTTTACCAAAGATGATCTGCCCTTATGTTTAAATTCTGGGCAATGGTCGGAGAGGAAAGTGGTTATCTTCTGGCTTGCCTTCTTTCTCTGAACACTTATGGCCTGTTTCCTTTAGTTACAGTCACCCTGAGCCCTAGGACTTCTTTGCTCTGAGATTCAGCTTACAGGTTAAAATTAGCTCCACAGCTCTGAAGGGGCGCCAGAGAAAGCAGGAGCATGGTGGGAGTGGGTGAGAGCTAACCCGCAATGCAGATGACAGAGGAGTGAACATGAGGCACAAGTCTCCTTCAGATGTGGACGTCCCCCGAGAGGCACATGGGCTGGGGACCCCCTGAGGCTGTAAGACACACAATTTATGTCATGCTATATGTGTGTTGAAGATAAGGTCTGAGGCTCTTACCTTTTATCTGTGCTAATGGGAATCTTCCAAACTGTGCTTTTTGTCTTACGCACTGCCTTTGGGTGTGGGTGGTTACGGTTTATAGATGCGCTTGGACCAGGCTGCCTGCTTCTCCAAGGAACACCAGCTTTATGCTCGTCTCCTGTGGGTCTTGCAAAAACAACATATTATGTCAATCTGTTTGCACGAAAGAAGAGAGAGAACATCATTTGATTTAAGGACCCGAGTATCAGCACAGGCTCTGGACAGAATCAGGCAAGAGTCATTTGTTCCATGTAGCCTCCCTCCTCCGGGAACCTTTCTTCATCCCATGGCATTGCTTCTTCGATTGGATACTCACTGCCTTCATGTCTTCTCAGTGCCCTAACTCATGAAGAAAGTGAAACCCACCTCTCATTTCCAGCTTTAACCTGAAGATGGACTTGGATAACAAAGCCCTGGGTTCAGATCCTAGCAATTCATTCCCTAACTGGCTGGTACAAACTTCTTCATCGCCCTCTGTAAAAATACAGCATGGGAAGCTTGCTGTATCTGGAGGTGTGCTAGTAGCTGCATGTAACTGAACAGATGACAAAAAAGAATTGGACCCCAAAAATACAAAATTTAAAGGTGGGATGGGCTGATTGAAAACCTGTGTTCTCTCTAGATCTCTGCTTTCCGTCAATCAGTATCAGTACCATATTCCAGATGGCTCCCTTCATAACGGGAGCACCTACCTCAGAAAGAGAGCAGTTCCTTCAGCCACAAGGAATTACTATCACCAAGGAAGGCTATGTGTTGATTGGCTTGGGCCTGGGTTCTTAAACCAGTCACAAGCCAGGAGGGACAAGATTACCGTGACTGGTAAAGAACAGTCTAAAGCTTGAACATGTACCAGAATCCCCCCAAAGGACTGTTTTGAGACAGGATCTCCTATAGCCTAGGCTGACCTCACACTCACTTGTAGCCAAAAGTTACCTTGGCATTTTGTTCCTCCTGCCTCCACCTCTAGAGTGCTTAGATTACAGGCAAGCATGACCACACCTAGTCCGTGGTGTGCTGCAGATTGAACCCAGGGTTTTGTGCATGTCAGGCAAGTAGTTACTGACTGAGCTACATCCCTATGCCTGCCTCGAAAGGCTTGTTAAACATGAACAAGGGCCCCATCACCAGAGCCTGAGTCATTTGGTCCAGAGAAAGTCTGAGAATGTGTTTTTCTAGCAAGTTCTGAAGTGACATTGGTGCCATCAGACCACACTTGGATAACAACGAATGCATAGATAAAGCAGGATGTACGGTTAATTCCTCACATTGCACAGCAAAGAGGGGTGAGATAAATGTTGGGGGGTGGACAATGGGATCCAAAACCTTTCCCAGTAAATGTGAAGATTGTTTCATCAACCGGTTCCTAAGCAACAATGCACCCCAAAGTCCAGTGGCCTAAAATTGCAACGTTGTACTATTTCTGATGCTTCTATGGGCTGACTGGGCCGAACTAGGCAGTTTTCACTTGGAGTCTCCCATGCATTTGTTGGTTGAGACCAGACTCATCTGGTCTCTATTGAGCTGAACATCCAATAGGTCACTCAAATATGTGGCATGTGATAGCTAAGGGTTGACCAAGAATCTATTTCCCCACAAAAACCACGGCACGCAATAGCTTAGGCTTTCTTACAACATGGTCATCCCAAGAGGAGTGTGGTGTGTGTGTGCACGCATATACATGCTCACACATAGATACTTGTGTACTTGAAACACATAGGTATAGAGATCAAAGATCAATGTATATCTTCCTCTATCGATCTCCACCTTAAGTTTTGAAACAAGGTCTCTCACTGAACCCAGAGCTCACCTATTGACTAGACTGGCTGACTACCAAGCTCCATGGATCCCCTGTGTCTGGTTTCCCTGCCCTGGGGTCACAGGTGTGTACATCCAGTTCTTACGTGGGTTCTCGGCTTGAACTCGGGCCTCTACGCTTGTGCCACAAGTGATCACTGACTGAGCCACCTCCTTATCCCTGTTTTTGTCTTTGTTGTGGGATGTGCTGCTTGAATTTCTTCAGTACAAGTATTTCCAAGAGGCTGAAGCAGATGCGATACAACTTCTCCAAATCCAGCCTTAGACAGGCCACACAGCATCACTTCTGCCCATCCTACTGGTTATGGGAGGAAAGATACCCACCCACTAGAGCACAGATGAGTGCCCAGACCAAAGGGCACTGGGGCAGGGGTGGGGATGGGGCAGCCCCACAGAGACTACAGAAAGCTGTCTACAGTCCTGCCTAGTGAGGCTGTAAGGCTTTGCTCTCACCTAAGTGCTGTGAACATGGGTAATACCATAGGTGCTGTACTTCTCACAGAAATTTGCCTATTATACTTTAGTGTAGAATTCAAATATTTCCCAACAAATGGAGGCACTAGCCAGAAGACAAGGAAATTGATCTTTCCGCTGTATTCTAAAACATATACACAAATAACTATTTCTTTTATCAGGAGTAAGTCCGTCTGTTGTAGGAGAGAAGCAGTCCTTTTCTGGTGTTCCCATATGGCTCCAACATTAAAACCTAGCTTTCTTTCTTTTTTTGGGGGGTGGGGTGGGGTGGGTTGGGGGGTGGGATGGGATGGGGTGGATGGAGTTTGAGGCAGGGTTTCTCTGTGTAGCCCTGGCTGTCCTGAAACTCACTCTGTAGATCAGGCTGCCTCAGACTCAAGAGATCTGCCTGCCTCTGCCTCTCGAGTACTGAAATTAAAAGCATGCGTCAGAGGGATTTTTTTTTTTAATTCAAACTTCTCCATTGTCTGTGCAGTTGTACTTGTGTGCACACATAGCTATAAAGGCCAGAGGGCATCCTGGGCTATTGCTCCTTAGGTGCATCCACCCTGTTTTTATGAGACAGGATCTCTCACAAACTAGGACTCAGCAAGTAGGCTCTGCCGGCTGGCCATTGAGCCCTGGGATTTACCTGTCTCTACCACGCCAGCACTGAAATTACAAGTGCATGCTACCACATGTGGCCTTTGAAATGTGAGTCCTGGGGATTGAACTTGGGTCCTTGTGCTTGCGTGGCAAGCACTTTTCCAACTGAGCTATTTCTCCAGCCCCTTTATTAAGACTTAGAGTGTGCTTTTTACTCTGTATCAGGGACAGGTGGTAGAGCAGGTGCCCAGAATGTGCAAGGTCAGGAATTCAATCCCCAGCACAAGGCATCTTCGTCTGTTCTAACGCAGGGGTTAAGTAAGCACTCGTACACACCGTCACCCGCGCTTCAGCTCCAGGAAATTTCCAGCTCGACTTATGAAGTGACTCTGTCACTCCTATCCAGCCACCTCTGTTCCAGTGACCAATAGACCTTCTAATTGAGAGCAAGTTAACCCATTGCTTAGTTCCAAAATGGCCTCAAAGAATGGATTGTTTTTCCAAATTTAGTTTTGTCAAATGTACAACACACACACACACACACACACACACACACACACAGAGAAGAGAGAGAGAGAGAGAGAGAGAGAGAGAGAGAGAGAGAGAGAGAGAGAGCTCTATGTATTTACCCTTCCTCTCTATAGTGTGAGAATTGGATTTTTACTCAACCCGGTGATGGAAAGGTTGAAGGTCTTCCCACTTCCTGGTGGCTTTGAGGTTGGGGAAAACAGGTGCAAACTAAAAAAGCTGCTGGTTCTGGGGAGAAAGAACTAGTCGAGCCGGAGAGCTCAGCTGTTTGTCTGTGTGCTAATGTGACTGCACACAGCCCTGCCAAGCTCAGATGTGTTTAGACTTGAGCTCCAGGGGAAGGTTACACAAAGGCAGGTTCCGGGGATCTGTTCTGCAGTCTGAGTAGGCTGGGCTGCTCTCACCGAGCTATTTCTGTATTTTAAAAAAGCTGTCTGGAAGCCTCCGAGAAGCCGCTAACCACTGCGGTTGACTGTGACGTGCCTTCTTTTCACCCCTCAGTTGCCCTGTTTCCCCTCCATTTTGTGCTTCAAAGGATGACGGCGTGGGGGGGGGGGGAGCGATGTATATGTCTGTCCGCGTGTGTTCCAGAGCTATGTTGCCATGGAGAGTGTGATTTGGAAAAAGGCACTTCATCAGCCGCTTGAGCTGAATGTATAAAAATGCCGTTCAAAACTCGAAGCCTCTCTTCTCCACATAACCACGGAAGGAACAAGGAAGGAACCTGAGACAGTGGCCTCTGGGGAAGAAAACTGGGGAGGGGCCAGTGAAGTAAGAGAGACCAACTCTTCACGTGGATTAACTTTGATTGTTTTCAAACATAGCATGCAACACACACACACACTGAAGTTTAAATGTCTAGACTTCTTTGGGAAAAATACTTGATTCAAATGCCCCTTCCTGACCCCCAGCTTCCTAGGAAAAAAGTAGACTGAACTATCAAGGACTGAAACCAAGGAAGGAAGCTGCCTGGCTTCTGGGAAGCAGGGACAGTTTCACCCCATCCATTAGACTGGACAGAGTCTGTTGAGAAGAAAACCATGCCTGTCAGACTCCATTCTGTTTACTCCACGATCTGGATTAAAGAGCCATCAACAATAACTCTAGACACATTCTCTCTGGCCACATTGCAGAAAAAGAGGCAGCTGGTCGGGAATCCAGCAGGGGCGGATTGCATGGAACTGAGTGTGTATATCACATGCTCCACCGAGATCGCCTGCCAAACCAACATGAGACAGCTCACCAGGTTGGCCCGAGGAAGCTTCCTACCCAGTCACGCAGAATATTAACTCCACTTTCACAATGTGTCTGCACATGGTTTTGCTCCTCTGAGGCTCCAGAAGTTGCTGTGACCTTATTTTGTGATGTTGTGTTGACTTCGCTGAGCTGATGGTGACCCACTTCCAAGGTACTGAGGAAAAGTCCCAACAGTGGCACCTTCCCCGTATTTCCTATGCTGGGAATCCATCAAAACAGAGTATCCACACAATATCTCCCAGTGATGCCAGTATCCACGGGGCGATAAGTGGATTGTGCTTTTGTATTCGTTGGAAATCATTAGCCAAGTCGAGAGGCAGGAAAACGGAATGAAAAAGAAAAACATTGCCCATCACAAAAATAACTTGAGAATTGTGCAATCTGCCCACATTGGTTATTTGTGTTGAATTTGCTTTCAGCACTCAGTTAAATATACCACACCCGACCTCTGTGGCAGCAACTCCCTTCCTTTTCAATAGCAAAGTGGTGGGAACTAGAGAAACTTTCTGTGAGTTTGGCAACATCTAGCAAACTGTTTCCATTAGATCTGGCAAAAGGGAGGTGGCAAAGAGAAGCCCACGGATCCACTACAGTTTATATTAGTGTGTTTCAGGAAGGCTACCCTTTGGGGGTCTCAGATAGAGCTCAGTTGTAAAGTTCTTGCCTAGTAGGAGTGAGGCCCTGGGTTCCATTCTTAGTACTGAAAAGATAAAATATGAATATCCTTCAGAGGCAAAGCCATGTTTTCTTGTATGTGAGATAATTCCCGGACCTAGCAACTTGGCTGACAATGTGATTTTCCTACCTAAAATATGTGTGGAATTATCATGGAACTCCACAATGTCCTAAGGGGCCACAGCAAATGCTTTCTTTTGAGCCAGGAGCTGCCTAGTCTCAGAGCATTCTGCTGAGGGTATTGTGTTTCTCCATATAGCACCACAGGGCAGGTGCTCCAGGACTTCAGTACAGTAAAGCTCGGTTCCTGACAGCCGTGTGCTGGCCACTTTCCTGTGTCTTTGCATCTTGTTGCACAGCAGCTTCTCAAGACTGGCATCACCAACTCAGCTTTGCCAGAGAAGATGTGTGTTGGGTGGGGGGTGGTGACGGAGGGTGACCTGCCAATGCTGCTTTGCTGGTAGGCAACAGAGCTGGGACT